>PVJL010011088.1:0-44931 GCA_004026885.1 Lyroderma lyra
TATACCTGGAACTTTAGACCTCTTATTCCCCTTCACCTTTTTCCCCTTTAAAATTTTTAAATGGCAGTTGACATTTAATATTTTTATATTAGTTTTAGGTGTACAGCATAGTGCATAGACATTTATATAATTTAGGAAATGATCCCCCTGACTAGTCTAGTACTTATGTGGCACTATACATGGTTATGACCATACTATTGACTATATTCCCCATGCTTTACTTTACTTCCCCATGACTATTTTGTCACTACCAATTTGTACTTCTTAATTCCTTTGCTTTTTCCATCTTGTCCCCAACTTCCCTTTTATCTGTCACCCTGACTCTAGTAACTATCTGACACCATACATAGTTATTACAACATTATTGACTGTATTCTTTATGCTATACCCTACATCCCTATGATTACTGTGTAACAACTAGTTTGTACTTCTTAAATCCCTTCCCCTTTTCACCCACCCACAAACCCCCTTCCCTCTGGCAACCCTCAGAATGTTCCTTGTACCTATGAGTTTGCTTCTGTTTTGTTCATTTATTTTGTTCTTTAGATTCTACATATAATAAAATCACACTGCATCCCTCTTTCTCTGTCATATTCCACTCAGCACAGTACCCTCCAGGTCCATTGATGCTGCCACAGATGGCAAAACCCATTCCCTTTCATGGTCAAGAAATTTCTCCTCTCTCTCTCTCTCTCTCTCTCTCTCTCGCTCTCGCTCTCGCTCTCGCTCTCGCTCTGTGTGTGTGTGTGTGTATATGTATGTATGTATGTATGTGTGTGTGTGTGTATATATATATATGTATATATGTGTGTGTGTATATATATACACACACACATATATATACATATATATACACACACACACACACACACACACCACTATCTCTATCCATTCATCCATCTTGGCTATTGTAAATAATGCTGCAATGAACGTATGGGTGCACATGTCCCCTTGAATAGCATTTTGGGTTTCTTTGGATAAATACCAAGAAGTGGGAATGCTGGGTCCTTCTTTGTCTCTTGTTATAGCCTTTGCTTTAAAGTCTGTTTTGTCCTGTATAAGTACTGCTGTCCCATCTTCTTTCTCGTTTCCATATGCATGACATATATTTTTCCATTCCTTTACTTTCAGTCTGTGTGTGTCTTTCCATCTGAGGTGGGTCTCTTATAGACAGCAGATGCAGATGCATGGGTCTTGTTTTCTTATCCATTCAGCTACCCTATGTCTTTTGATGGTAACATTTAATCCACTTACATTTAAAGTGATTATTGATATTCACACAGTTATTGCCATGTTGTTATTCATATTTTTGATCTTCATTTTGTTTTCTTTTTTCTTCTGCTTAAAGAAGTCTTTTAAACATTTTTTGTAACACTGACTTGGTGGTAATGAATTCCTTTAGCTTTTTCTAGTCTGGAAAGCTCTTTATCTCTCCTTTAATTTTAAATGATAGCCTTGTTGGGTAGAGTAATTTTGGTTGTAGGCCCTTGTTTTTCATTATTTTGAAGACTTCCTGCCACTCCCTTCTGGCCTGCCAAGTTTCTGTTGAGCAATCAACTGATAGTCTTATGGGAGCTCCCTTGGAAGTAACTAGTTGTCTTCTTGCAACTTTTAGGATTCTTTCTTTGTCTTTAACCATTGCGATTTTAATTATGATGTGTCTTGGCATGGGTCTATTTGGGTTCATCTTGTTTGGGACTGCACTTCTTGGGCTTGTATGTCAGTTTTCTTTCCAGGTTAGGGAAATATGCAGTCATTATTTCTTCAGTTAGGTTTTCAATTCTCATTCTCTCTTCTTGTTCTGATACTCCTTCCTATGATGTGAACGTTCTTTTTTATTTTTTTATTGTTAACTTAATTGGGTTGACATGATTAACAGAATTACATAGGTTCCAGGTGTACTATTCTAGAGTGCATGTGTCATCTATGTGTTGCATTATGTGTTCACTACCTCGTGTCAACTCTGTTTCCATCACTATATATTTGACTCCCCTGCCTCCTCCTCTCCCACTCCCTCCCCCCTTGTCCTCAGGTAACCACTAAATTATTGATTGTGTTCATGAGTTTTTGTTTATTTCTTGCTTTCAGTTTTATATTCCATGTATGAGTGAAGTCATGATTCTTGTTTTTTTCTGTCTGGCTTATTTTGCTTAGCATGATGTTCTCAAGGTCCATCCATTTTGTTGCAAATGGCAGTATTTCATCTTTTCTTATAGCTGAGTAATATTCCATTGTGTATATGTACCACAGCTCCTTTATCCATCGAAGGGCACTTTGGTTGTTTCCATGACTTGGCCACCGTGAACAGTGCTGCGATGAACATTGGGGTACATAAGTCTTTGCGGACTAAGGTTTTCAAATTTCTTGGGTAGATACTCAGAAAGAGGATTGCCAGGCCATATGGTAACTCCATTCCCAGTTTTCTGAGGAACCTCCACACTGTCCTTCATAGTGGTTGTACCAGTTTGCACTCCCACCAGCAGTGTGCAGGAGTTCCTTTTTCTCCACAGCTTCTCTGGCACTTGTTGTTGCTTGCTGATAATAGCCGTACTAGCAGGTGTGATGTGAATGTTCTTATGCTTGATGTTATCTCTCAGTTCTCTTAAGCTATCTTAATTTTTTAAAATTCTTTTTTCTTTTTGTTGTTCTGATTGGGTGTTTTCTGCTACTTCGTCTTCTAAATCACTGATTTAGTTTTCTGCTTTATCTAATCAGCTGACAGTTTTTTTTCAAGTGTATTCTTTGTTTCAGTTACTGTATTCTTTTTTTCTGACTGATTCTTTTTTTATGGTTTCTGTGTCCTTTGTTTCATTGTTTCTTCATTCTGGCTGCCTCTCTGTTTACTTCTATATATTAGGTAGATCTGCTATATCTCTCAGCTTTTGCTGGGTGGCCTTATGTTGTATGTGTCCTGTGTGGTCCAGTGGTGCAGTCACCCTGTTTTTCTATATGTGTGTTCCAGGAGCATCCCATGAGTATTATGTGTGTTCTGCTGTTGTAGTTGAGTCTTGATTGCTTTTGGTGGTCAGTGGATGGGATTGACTCCTGGACTAACTGACTGAGGATTGGCTACAGCCACAGTGTATGAGCTGCTTTGTGTGGGCTGACCCCTCGGGGTGGGGGATTCACTCCTGTGGGCTCTTGTGTTTGTTGAGACCGCCCTTTGGGTGTGCTCGCCCTTTGGGTGAGGCTAACCCAGTAGTGCTCTGGTGTGGTCTGAAGCTGGCCTCTGGGTGTGTTGTTTCTGGTGTCTCTTGGGAGGGGCTTACGTGCAGATCAATTTCACCCTTGCCTGTTACGGGACCATAGCTTCCTGATAGGAGCCACAAAGCCATATATAGTTGGTGCTGCCTGTGTTGGACCTGGAGGTGTGTGTGGGTGGCCTTGCTCTGAACTGGGGCTGGCTGCCTCCACTAGAGGGCCTGAAGCAGCTTAGCAAAGTCCTTAGGCCTCCTAGGCCTATTGCTACTTGCTGGTTGCCTGTAAGGCCCAGCTTTTGAAAGTGCTTCCTTAGGTGCATGGGCTGGGCTGCTTGGTGTTGAGAGTGCCCTTGGCTGTGCAGCCCTAGCTGGGCAGGACAGAGTCCCAGGAAGTCACGAGACATGGCCAGTGGTTTTTATAAAGTTAATGCAGGTTCAGTTCTTATACCAGGGCCCCTGTGACTATCTCACACAGCACCCTGGGAACACTTCAGCCAGCCACCGCTTGCTTGAGGGCAGTGTTTGGCCTATGAGCACTTCGGGAATCACCCTTAGAACACTACAACCAGCCACCGCTTGTCTTGTGTTTGCAAATTCCTAAAAGCTGCCCAAGAGTGGCTGCAGCACAGGTTTTGTCCATTACCAGAAACTCCCTGGGCTGTTGCAGATCTTTTGCCACTGTAAGTTTCCCTGGCTTTTTGGGTGCCTGGAGTGGCTCTGGTAGTGCAGCTCTCAGTGAGCAGGGTGTGATTCCAAAAAGCTACTAGATGTGGGCGATGACTTCTACAAAGTCAGTGTAGTCTTGGCTTTGGAGCCTGGGCCATGACCACCCCACAAACACATGTGAAAACACTGTCATCAGCCACTGCTCACCTCATGTCCCTGAGAGCTGCCTAAGAGCTGCTACAGTGCAGGTCTTGGGTCGCCTCCCACCAGCAAATATTTCTTCATCTACTGTAGCTGGTCCACCTCTGCAAAAATGTTTCCACAGCCTGTGGGGCAAGACCAGCAGCCCAGCAGTCTAAAGTGCCCCCAGGTGATGTAGCACTATCTTGGGGGTGGGGTGGGTGGCAGGGGACAGAAACCCATAGCCCCAGAGTATCACCTAGGCAGTGAGCTTGCTTGGATTCCATCAGATCAGTGCAGTTCCCAACTTGGTCTTTTGAGGGAGGGCTCCATACTGAAATGATAGCATCCTCTTGTAGGCTAGACGTGTGTCAGGCTCCCCACTGTGTCTACAATGGCTCCTGGCCTTCCAGCCCTTGCACCGAAGCTACACAACTCAGTTCTTTCCATCAAGTCCCTGGGCCTCCCAAGCTGCTGCCCCTCTGTTAGTGACCAGGTGAGTGTTTGCAAGTGAACCAGTCTGTATGTAGGGCTGTGTAAGAGGGTGTCTGGGTTTCCAGGCTCCTTCCATCTCACCAGGATGGACGGGGTCCTTGCTGCTTTTCACTGCGATATGAACTCCTCTTCCCAGTCCAGGACCTCGATGTTCAGCCACTATTTGTCCTTTGATTTTAAATCATAGCCTTGCCGGGCAGAGTCATCTTGGTTCTAGGTTCTTGTTTTTCTTTATGTTGAATAGTTTCTGCCAATCCTTTCTGGTCTGCAAAATTTCTGTTGAGAAGTCATCTGACAGTCTTATGGGAGCTCCCTTCTAGGTAATTAGTTCCATTTTTCTTGCTGCTTTTTGGAGTTTCTCTTTGTCTTTCACCTTTTGCCATTTTAATTATAGTGTGTCTTGGCGTGGGCCTGTTTGGGAACTCTCTGAGCTTCTTGTGCTTTTTTGTCTATTTCCTTTGCCAGGTTAGGAAAGTTTTTAGTCCTTATTTTTTGAAATAGGTTCTCAGTCCTTTGCTTTCTCTCTTCTCCATCTGGTAGCCCTGTGATGGGAATGTTGGTACTTTTGATATTGTCCAAAGGGTTTCTTAAACTACCGACATTTATTTGGGGGGGGGGTATTGTTTTTTCCTTTTGCTATTCCAGTTCGGTATTTTCTGCTACCTTGTCTTTCAAGCCACTGTTTCACTTCTCCACTTCATCTAGTCTGCTGGTGATTTCTTATAGTACATTCTTTATTTTAGTTATTCTTTACTTCTGATTTGTTCTTTTCTATGGTTTCTTTGTTCTTTTTTTTGCTTGTTATCTCTTTGTTGAAGTTCTCACTAAGTTCCTTGAGCATCCTTATATATGTTTTGAACTCTGTATAATGTTACCTTGGTACTCATCATTAATTGTTTCTGGGAGGCTTGACAAGTACCAAAAATGAGTATCAAACACATTTTTCTCATAAGAAGTAATGGAGTGGTACCTCAGTACTCACTGTTAATGAATTCTGGGAGGTGCGACAACTGCCAAACAAACAATGAGTACTAGGACAAAATTTTTGCATCAAAACATGCCTAGTATCACATTCGACCAGTTTCAAAGCAGCCAAGTGCCAAGGTATGATAGTATCTTGTAGATTGCTAGCCTCCAATTCAGTGAGTTCTTTTTGTGGAGTTTTTTCTTGTTCTTTCATTTGGAACATATTCCTTTGGTTCTTCATTTTGGCTACCTCTCTGTGTTTATTTTATTTCTATGTTTTTGGTTGATCTGCTGTCTCCCAGTCTTGCCAGGTAGTCTTATGTAGTAGATGACCTGTGGGGCCCAGTGTCACAATCTCCCTACTTACGTGCTTTGGGTGCTCCAGAAATGTTTCTTGTTTGGGTTGTGTGTGTCCTTCTGTTACAATTGAGCCTTATAGTTACATGTCAATGGGTGGGATTGATCTCTTAGGCTGATTGGTTGTGGGGTTTTGTCACGTCTACTACCCAACTGAGTGGGATTTGCCCCAGTGGGCTCGGGTGCCTGTTGAGACTGCCCTGTGTGTGTGCTGCTTGTAGGGCCAATGGGGTGGTACTCTGCTGTGATCTGAAGCCATCCTCCATGTATGTTGGTTCTGGGGGCTGTTGGGAGAGGCTCTGGTATAGGCCAAGGTCATCCACTGCCTGTGATTGGCCAGGGACTACCTGGTAGGAGCTACAAAGTGACCTGGAGATGTTTGCTGCCTTTGCTAAACCGAGGAGGCTGCAAACCGAGGATGTCTGTCACCAGCACCAGACCTGGGTTAGCTCTGCAAATGGCCAGGACACCCTGAGGCTTGCTGCCACCTGCCAGCTCCCTGAAGGTTTAGCCACCAATAAAGCCTCACATGTTACACAAGTTGGGTAAATCAGGGTCTCAGGAAGTCACTAGAGTAGGAAGCATTGTGGACATCAGGTTAATTTATAATAGATTCTGGTTGGTGCCAGTGCTAAGCCTGGAGCTAGTCAGCAAAAGTCTCATAGCACATCAAGGTCAGTTGCACCTACCTGGGGGCCACGGACACTGATCGTTTTACAAGAAAGAGTGCAGTGACGGTGGAGCTGGCTGCTTTCTGGGAAAGTGCCTCCTGAGTTGCAGAAGTTGGGTGTGGCGGGGTCCCAGAGAGTCAGCAGGGTGGAGCAGCAGAGCTCACCAGATCACCTCGGATTCAGATTTGGCCCATACAGGAAGGATGGTACCCATCTGTTGGCTGCACTGGAGGTAGATCCCTTACAGAGAAAATGACAGTGGTCTTTCAGCCCTTGCCCCAGAGTCACACACCTCAGTCTTACTCCCATATATCTCTGATGTCCCCTGAGTCACTGTCCCTCCGCTGGAGTCCAGCGTGAATGAATGCCTGCAAGTGAGTAAATCTGTGGGTAGACCCTTTAAGAGGATGTCTAGGTTTCCTGCAGCCTTTCATCCCACCCAGATGGTTGGAATCCCCACTGGTTTTCACAGCCAGATGCTGTAAGGCTCTTCTTCCTGGCATCAGTACTCCAGGCTGGGGAGCCTAGTGTGAGTCTGGGGTCCCTCGCTCATTTTGTGTCTCTACCTCTCCTACCAGTCTTGACTTGGCTTCTCCTTTTTATCCTTATTTATAAAACTTCTGTTCAGATAGACTTCAGATAGTTCTCCAGGTTGGTTGTTCTATAATTTAGTTGTAATTTTAATGTGTTCATGGAATGAAGCAGGCACAGAGTTTATCTATTCTGCCATCTTGGATTGGCTCTATATAATATTTTTAAACAGGTGACTCTTGTAAATGGTATCAGAAGTTAGGATAATAATTAACTTAGAGCAAGAGGGTTTGAGTTGTCATTAGGAAGAGGGGATGAGGAGGGATTTTGGATCTCTTGTAATGTCTATAAAAATCTCTATGCTCATACTACCTAGTATACTTGTTACCCATGCCATAAAAAAGAAGAAACAGGAAAAAAAGTTTGCTTAATACCACTTCAAGGTGACCTTTATATGGCAATTACTTACCTGTAAAATTTTTAATTAAAAAGAAAGAATTAAGCATTTGCCTTTCCCAATTAGAATAAGTATAGTTTATATTAGGGTCATTTTTCTTTATGAGATGATGATAATTACAGAAAGAATGATAAAATTAAAAAAATCATTATTTCTCACAACCACCATATTTGCAGATAAGTGTGCAAGTGTTATCAGGAAATACTAATACCAGAATGTTTCCAAGTATAGAGAAATAGAAGCAATAATGGGAGCTTCATAAGAGGGTTCTGAATAGTTGCTCCAGTTTTTAAATCATAGAATTTGAAACTTTTTAAATTTTTTTGGAAACATTCAAAGGGTTTTATTTTGCCAAAGTTAAGTAGATATGAATTCCATATAATTTATATCAGTGATCACTGGAGGTGATGGTTCTCTACTTTCCCCAGATACTGTTTTATTAAATTCATTATTGATAATGCAACAAATACTATGTCTTTTTTGATGAATTAGTGTTGTGGGAGAAATTCGGCTTCTTCATTTTATATTTTTCCTTAGTGCAGCCACCTGATAGTACAGCTAAAACAAATCCAGCCTAAATTTTGATCTGAGTGGTATCACAATAGGATTCTAACCAAATAATTTGGTTCTATGTACTTTTTAAGGAAAACAGACATAGATAGATCAAGATTTTAATCCAATTGAAGTTGTGTGTTCTTCCATTGTATGGATTAGTGATTTAAAAGAAAATGTTTAGACTATTCTTTTAAGCTTGGGAAAGCTTTTCAGTCTTTGATAAGTGAATTGTTAATTTGTTATTTCCTAGGAGGAATATAGAAGTGAAGGCATCAGCTGGCACAATATAGATTATATTGATAATACCTGTTGCATCAATCTTATTAGCAAGAAACCAACAGGACTGCTTCATCTCCTAGATGAAGAAAGCAAGTGAGTATGATTCTTTTCTATTTTGTTACTGGTAATTTGGTCTTTTTGTGTCTTAAGTCCTAAGGTTTCTTTTTACATTATCAAATAGCCAAAGTTTCCTTTGTATATCTTTTTCGTGTGTTTGTGTGTGCTTCTAGGAAAATTGGACTAACTTCACTATTGAACTCATTTAAAGTTTTTTTTTTTTTTTTTTTCAGTTTTCTTCTACAGAGTCACTTTGAGTTTAAATTTATTGTTATTAATTTACTTCGTTGTGTGTTCCTCTCTTATTGAAATGAGTTTTATATGTGAGATGTGTTTGCTTTTTTCATATTTAGCCAAAAAGCACATCATGGTAGATTAGTGGTGGCTGCCATGGCTCTGCAGCTGGGCAGTGGCAGCATGTGCCAAATATTTACCATCCTTTGTCAGCACTGTTCAGTGTATCAAATTTATCTAGAAGCTTCAGAGATAAAGCCCCATATAGCATCGTCCAGAGTGTTCTCAGTCCTTTATAAAGTATTATTTGTAGTTAAATTATCCTAAAAGATGGCACATCTAGAATTGGAAAAACCAAAGTGATAGAAAGTGTGGGTTCTCTATGACTTTTTAGTAAAATATTTAGAAATTGAATTAGATCACCTGAAACCTAGCTTAATATTGTACTCATTAAATTAGGGTATGAAATACTGGGGATTTACTATAAGAGGATATTTGTACATCATGTTAGCGTGGGACAATCTAACATTTATGACTGTTGTTTAGTTATTAAAGATTTTACTCTCAGAATATCCTGGTTTGTATGGTAAGTTATATCACCCTATTAATATGCAGTAAACATACAGAATTAGTATATAGAAAAAATATATATATATAGTACTGTGGCAGAATGCAAAATATATTGGAGACTGCCAGCAGTTACATCACCCACTTTATCACTAGCCTATTTCCATTAGTCTAAATGAATTAAAATGCAGTTAACACAAAAAATATTTTATAGGTTTTATCTATCTATCTATCTATCTATCTATCTATCTATTTAGACTTATTGGGGTGATGTTGGTTAGCAAGAATTACCTAGGTTCCAGGACTACAATTCTACAGTGTATCGTCTATGTGTTGCATTATAATATTTTAATTTTATGTCCACAGTTGTATAAAAGTTTCTTACTTTGCTTTGTATGTCCTGGAACACATATTATTTCTTACAAAATTGTAAGGTTAGCAGTTCTTAACTGCTTGAGTACCTTCCCTGTGGTATATTTTATTTTGGAAAGCTTCACAGGTAGTTTTGATATTCAGTGTTGATAACCATTGTCATTGATGTTGCAATGATAAGCAGTTCTTTTAGTTTGAGGTATTTATGGTAGTAAAAGGAATAAAAATGTTTATTCAATTTGAGAAACAGATCATATAGATAGTAAAGGATAGACTTAAGATTCAGACCCTCCAGGTATTTCTGACGAATTGGCTTGTGCTTTCATGTGTTGTTCTGTATTGTTTTCTGTTAATACCTAGGCCAGGCATGTTCAACCTGCGGCCCAACACAAATTCTTAAAACATTATGAGACTTTTCTGTGACCTTTTTTTTTTCAGTTCATAAGCTGTCATTAGTGTTAGTGTGTTTATATGTGGCCCAAAATAATTCTTCTTCCACTGTGGCTCAAGGAAGCTAAAATGACCTAGGCTGTAGTTAGAATTTCAGGGTTGTATTCCATCTCTATTAACTACCTTTGGCAAATCTCTTAATATGTTTGTCCTCACTTTTCTGGCATACAAGAAGTAAATGATGATGACAGATGGTAATATTGTCTGCTTGTGAACAGCAGTTGAGATAGTGGATGTATGAGGACTGTCCAGAAAGTATCCAACCATGTAATATGAAAAATTTCTATTTATGGATGGCTTTTTTCTGGACAGCCTTCTTATAATTAAAACATGTATAGAACAAAGAGGTCTTGTCTGGCCTGTCATTCTTTAAGCAAAATTTCATTGCGTGCACATCTTACTTTACGAAGACTATGTTTTCTTGGACAATTGGTAACTCACATAGACAGAAATACTGCTCAGTGAAGAGAATGTCACCTCTTTGCTGTTACCCAAAAGCTGGTGGGGTTAAAGCACATGGCCAGAAATTACAGGGAGTCAAATATTGACTCACTATGACGAAGAATGTTCTAATAATTAGAGCTGATTAGCACCTGCTTCATAAAGTAATGAAATTTACCATTATAGTAATTATTTTGCATTGTCTGTTAGATTATTGTAGGGAGGAGACTGAACTGAATAACTCTGATAATCATTTCTTCAATTCTGCTTCTGTATTCAGTTCTCCATAAAAAATTTTAACAAATTTCACTTTCTGACTTAGTCCTGTTGTAACTTCCCTTGTAAATGTACCACCTTTGCCTCTGTGCTTTAATATCCTAGAAGATGCAAAGGCATGAAATATTTCTCCTCTGCCAGGTACCTTTAAAGAGGGGTTAAAAATAAATTACTCACATTTAGGAAGAGCCATTTGGGGAATTATTTATACTGAGTATTTTTCCTCAAAAAATATATTGTCACATGCAATGGAATACTGTGTAGGGAATATATAACATGAAATAAATCCCAGCGATATTTCTTCTTCATTCAGTGTGTTTGTAGTGCTTCAGGTGCATGGGTTTGAAGTCAGAAGTCTTGTTTAGTCATGTTTTTGTTATCTACTGGTAATTTGACCTTGGACATGTTATTTAAGCTGGAAAGATTATAAAGGATGCAATATGGAATTTAGAAAGGAGGAATAGTTTAATCAAAGTTAGGTGTGAGTAGAATGTTAGGAGTGTTACCAGTCTTACGGTACTCAAAGTGTGATCTGCTGACAGCAGCACTGGCCGCACCTTGAAGCTTGTTAGAAATGCAGGATATCAGACTTTGACCCCAGACTTTCTGAATCAGAATTTGCATTTTAACAAACTGAGGTTAAGATCAGAGCATTCATTTAGGACTGCATTTTGTCTATCTTGCCTGATTGTAAGAATTACCTGAGGAACTCGTGGAGAGTACTGATGCCTCACCAGCTACATTCAATTCAGTAGAATCACAGGAGGTGAGGTCCAGGCATTGGTATTTTTGAAAGCTCCAGAGGTACTTCCTGTATGCATTGAAGCACTAACCTAAGGCTGCAGGTGCAGACAGCCTTTGGGGAACACTAGATGAAGAGCTTTGAAATGAGTAATGTCTCACTTGTTTCTGTTTCATTCTTTTTTGCTTGACAATGTAGTATGTGTCCATAAATGTTTGATGGATGTAGGATACGTGGAGAGCTTTCCTTTCCATCTTTCTTTTTTTGGAATAAAAACTGTCCTCGTGTTTTTCCTTCTCTCTTTGAATATTTCTTTCCTTCATTTAAAAGTAGGAGAAAAATAAATCACAAGCTTTTTGATTACTCAGGGGATTAGAAGTTAAATGAACCCTTACCTAGAGACAGTGAGGTGAGCATCTTTTCTGAAGAGAAGCATTCTTTTGTGGAGCAGTAAGGCGTAAGTTTGCAGAGGTTGGGTTTGTCTAGGCTTAGGAGCTTGGATTGTGTTCTCTGTGCCCTGGTGATCCATAAATTTCCCTGAGTTCGAGAGACACATGAAGAAAGCACTATTATAGGCAAATTCATTTTTGAATCTTGCTTTAGTGATTTGAAACAGGATTAGAATCACTGAAACAATAATTGAGGCTATTGCTGTCCTTTCTGAAATTGTAAGAGTGTAATCCATTCTAGAATGGCTATAGAATTCTGAAAGGGAAAGGAAGAGCTAGATCAATGGTAGAGATGTGTTGAGGAAGGGATAATATTTGAATGCAAAAGTGGGTCTGGGAGACTAGAAAAATGACAATGTGGGCAACATAAAAAAATTAGGTAACATTTATGTCATCCCTATAGGATGGATGCCAGCTAATGTTAGATGTTTTTACTAGTGTTATTTCTGCTAGTACTATAATACCTCATTGTACTCATTTTATGGATTTAGGAAGCCAGTTCTTAAAGAAGGTTACCTAGCCCAAGGTCACAGACAGAACTGGTAACTAAAATATGACTGTAACTATCTGACAGCAAAGTCTATTTTCCTTCCTGATTCCAATACATACTACATAGTTAACTATTTTTGTTGTAATTTTGGAATCATTTTTACACATTAGGTCTTGAATTCAGCATCTTTACAACATCATGGCACGTTATTTCTCATTATTTCAGCTACTATTAAATGACACTATCTCTGAAAGATACTTGCTCTCTCCTTACTCTGTCAGTGATATTTCCTCTGTTTGAAACTCCTACCCAACTTTAACTTAAATCTGGCTCACAATTGCCTCCTATGTCCTTTGTGAACCTTTTCATTCCCAGCAAATAGTGATTTTTTTTCTCTTCTGAACTTTTATATTCCCGTATTTGCTGTTATGTAATTACTTCATAATAAATATTATTTGAATGATTTCTGGATATGAAATGCCCATCAAGGACTACAATCCTATTGATACGTATTTGAAATAATAGGTACAATATAGAAGTATATAATAATTTGTATGGTTAAGAAAATTGCTACTTAATTTATACATGAAGGAATAGGAAAACAAAAAATTACTATGGATTTAAAGGGCTTATACAAATTGAAGGATCATTCTTTTTTTCAAAGCTCCAACAACTTATGATTTGGATTTTATTATCCTACAGTTTTATAGTAGTGCAGCTCAATGCAACATAAGCTAAATACCTAACAACTTGAGTTAATGTGTCACTTTTATTTTCAAAGTGTCAGTTTGGGAAAATCATGACTTGACTCTTCATCTATAAAATAGGATTATCAAATCTTGTTCTATAAAATAGGATTATCAGATCTTGTACTCCTTTTTTAACTTGTGTGAGAATCAGATTAGATAATACAAGTGAAAACTCTGTGTATAATAATTTGCTAAATGTGGTAGATGGCAATATAATTATAATTATTTTTTAAAAAAGATTATTAACTGCTGCATCTTTGTTTAGTGTTTTTGTTTTTGTTTTTAATTCAGCTTTCCACAGGCTACAAATCAAACATTGTTAGACAAATTTAAGCATCAACATGAAGAGAATTCTTATATTGAATTTCCAGCTGTGATGGAGCCTGCTTTCATCATAAAGCATTATGCCGGGAAAGTAAAATATGGGGTGAAGGTCAGTAAATTTCTCATTGAATATGCCTTTAGGGTAGAGTTAAGTTCTTAACTATACCACTATCCCTGTCATACTACCCTCTTTGTAATTTCATGGAGGCTCTTGGTCAGAACAGTTGGAGACATATTTATAGGGATACTACTAAAATTCAGATTCTACCTTGTAATATATTACTATCTTAGGTGCTGTTTCTCTTGGTTTTCTCCTACAGATAAACCTGATGTTAGTCCATTCTAATAGACTTTTTAGATCTGAAAGAATAGATAGCAACAGTATGTCTTAAACCCACTAGTTCCTCTGTGTAGTTTATTGAATTTTTCTCTTCTTTACATCCATGAGGTCTGACAGAAGCTTCATGTCTTGATGCACCATTAGGTGCTTGTGAGCTTTCACTCCTAATGAATATGAGGTTGGAAAATTAATTTTGCAAACTCATCCTAGAAAAAGTGCTTCATACTTCATTGCTGAATATCATTACAGTCACCTTTGAAGTACTCCCCTTCGGAAGCTATGCACCGATGCTGGCATCTAGTCCACCCTTCAAAGCAATTTTGGAACTCTTTTTCTGGAATGGCCATTAGAGCTGTTGTCATACCTTGACAAGGTTATGACATCTTATCGAGTTGTTTGTGCATTGTTGCCGATGTAAGTGCATGGTGGCAAGTTCGTGAACTTAATTGTCAGATTTGGGGGTATAATGACAGCTCTGATGCCCATTCCAGAAAAAGATTTCCAAAATTGCTTTGAAGGGTGGACTAGGTGCTAGCGTTGGTGTATATACAGCTTCACAAGGGGAGTACTTCGATGGTGACTGTAGTGATATTCAGCAATGAGGTATGTAGCACTTTTTTTAGGATGAGTAATTGTCTGACCTTGTATATTAAAACTGTTTAACTCCTGTGGAAGGAAATCTTTATAATTTTGTCCATTTCTTGTTTGTAATTGGTGAGCTATTACCTTTCAACTACTTGATATTTAAGCCTGTCATTTACGACAATTTCCCAGGCAAGGCAGTGACAAGATGGAGACTAGTGGAGCAATATGTTTTCTCCTGGGTCTTGAGATAAGAGTCAAAATTAAGGTGACTCATTCATTCATTACTGATTCAGTTACTTAGGTAGTGTTTATTAAACATGGAGTTGTGTCAGCCTCTTTGCTTGATGTTTGGAATGATCCAGTGATAAAATAGACAGACATGTTTGTTCCTGGCTCTCTCAGTATATGCATATGTGTACCTATCCACATACATACATACATACATACGTATATTTATGCGTATGTGTGTTTGTGTATGATACAGATAAATGGGGCTATGTGCTGTAAATAAACAGATGGGCTCTATTGGAGAAAATAATGAAATACTGGATTTTGAATTTGTAGACCATGAACACCTCTCTGGAAAAACTCAGATTTTGAGAGATGACCTGAAGTAAATGATGAATATTCTAGGCTATGGGATGAGAAAGAACTTAATGTGTTAAAATAATTGAAACAGGCCTGTGTTACTAGATTATAATGAGCAATGGAGATAGTGACATGAAATGAATTCAGAGAATGGACAGCAAGTTAATTCTCTAGGGCTTCTAGACCTAGTTAAAGGAGTTTGGTTTTTGTTCAAGTTATGGGGAACCATGAAAAGCTGTTAAAACTGAGCATGTAATTTGTGTTTTTAAAACATTGCTTTGATTACTTTGAGGAAAAGAAGGAATAGCAGAAGATGGGAGTGGAAGCTGGGAGATAAAAAATAACTTGCTAAAATTGTTGAGGTGAAATATTAAGGTAAACTGAACTGTAGAGGTGGCAGTTGAGTTGGAGATCCAGATGACGATGAGGTATATTTTGGAGGTATAATCAGTGGACCTTATTGATGGGTTCTAGGTAAATAAGTGACTTTTGGCTATAGCTGGTGGGTGAATTTGAGATGCTATTCTTTTCAGATGGAAAAGACAGGAAGGAACAGATTTTAGAACAAACATTAAGAATAATACATAGTAGAATGGTGGTTACCAGGGTCAAGGGAGGGGGGAATTGAAGCAACGTTGGACAGAGGATTCAAACTTGCAGTTAGAAGATGAGTAAGTTCTGGAGATTTAATATATAAATTATAGTTAATATTATGATTATAATATAGTTTTCAAAGTTGTTAAGACTAGATCTTAAATGTTCCCACCACAAAAAAAATGATAATGTATGACTTGAAGGAAATGTTAGCACTACTTTGGTGGTAATGATATTGTCACCTATAAATGTATCAAATCAATATGTATACCTTATACAAGGTTATATGCCAGTTATACTTCAATTAAAAAATGATTTTAAAATGCAGTTTAAAACAAAAACGTTTGAGCTATAAAATCATATAGTGAGATGAATAAAGTATATAAATCTAAAGTGTATGAATTTCTTTCATGCCCCTTCCCAGCTCATTCTCCTCCACCAAGAGATATCCTAAATTTTTGTCCTTAATTTTACTTTTTATTAAATTTTAGGTAAATGGAAGCATATAATATATACACTGTATCTGTGATTATTCATCCACATTGTCACATAGGTTGAAAGTAAAAGAATGGGAGGAAGGTATACCATGCAAACCCTAACTAAATGAAAGGTGGTATAATTACATTATTATTAGACAAAGTAGACTTTAAGGCAAGGAGTTTTTTAGAGATAAAAAGGCATATTTCATAACAGTAAAAGGGGTCAGTTCTAAAGGAGACATAATCATCAAAAGTTGTTTGTATCTGGTGACTTTGTTACAATATATAAACCAAAAGGAGAGCAAAAGTAGAATGAGATAAACTTGTTGATCTCATACTTGTTGATTTTAATACATATCCCTCAGTATCTAACAAATTAAGCAGATAGAAAAGCAGTAAAAACAAAAACTGAACAGCGTTCTCAAGCAGCTGACCTAATTGGCAAGGCATAAGGATAACTAGACAGTCTTTAAGTATTCTGAAACTAAGCAAAATTATTCTACATATCCCACAAGTCAACAAAGAAATCACAAAGGTATATTATTTTAAATTGAACATTAATGAAAATATATCATCAAAATTTGTAGGATGCATTTAAAACAATGATTTATAACTCAAAATGCATATGTTAGAGAAAATGATTGAAAAGTAATTATTTAAGCTTCTGTCTCAAGAAACTAGGAAAAGAATGGCAAATTAAACCCTCAAAATTAGAAGAAAGTAACAATAATGGGAAGAACAGAGATCAGTGCAATGGAGTGCAGACATGCAATAGAGAAATTGACAAAGCCAAAAGTCAGTTCCTTGAAAAAAATAACAAAATATTTTAAGGAGAAGGTAATAGAAAAAAAAAAAACTAACAATAGAAAAAGATTCACAGGTTACAGATATCAGAAATGAAAAAAGGAGACTTAACAACATACTCTACAGGTATTAGAAGAATATGGACCTATTTTGCCAACATTGACCACATAGACACATTGGAAAATTCCATGAAAAACACACATTACCAAACCTGGCATCAGAAAATGTAGGAAAACCTGAAAACTCTAAGTCTGTTAAATAATTTCAATCAATAGTTTAAAACTTTGCCACAAAGGAAATTCCAGGCCCAAATCATTTTACTGGTGAATGCATTCTCTTTCAATTTTGCGATACTTTTAAGATGTGTAAATGGATCTCATCAGACTTACCAAGAAAGATCTGAGATGGAAATACAGAATTGAGTCTCATCATAGAAGTAGTGATTAAAAATATTATTATGGTTGAGATCACCTGATGTGTAAGATGATTAAGTGAAAAATACAAGATAAAACCTTAAGAATTTCCAATATGGAACCAGCAGTGGGAACTGAGAACGGCAGCACAAGAGGTAAATAGTAAATCACAAAATGTGTTGTTGCAGAAATCAACAGAAAAGAGTTTCAAGAAGAATGATGAGACTAATTTATGAAATGTACTTAGAAATTCAAAAATATGAAGACAGAGACAAGACCATTACATTTGGAAAATGAAGGTCTCTGTCAACATTTGATAGTCATCATGGAAGAGAATTCTAGAGTTTTAGGTTGTACAGTATAGTTATTAATAGGATGGGATGGGTGGTTTTTCTGGTAGGGCAGATTGGTGTTTCAGTTTTTGCACCGATACTTAACTATATTTGACCTTTGTGCTTTCTGTATCTCTCTGTTACTTATCAGTGAAGTATGGCTTATAATTGATTCTACTTTATTAATTGATATAATTGAATTAGTTATGTATAGTGCTTAACTTATTGTCTGATGTCTGCTCTCAAGTATTAGCTGTAAGATGGTGGTGGTGATTTGGATTTGAAAATTCTTACTCAGTTTTACTAACTTTTATAATAAATACTTCTGCTCAAAGGGTTTTTAGGAATAAGCCAGGATCAGGACTTCTGGCTTGTTTCCCCTTTCTCCCTGTTCTCAGGCAAACAAAGAAGAATTAGGAAAGGAAAGCCCTAAAAGTAATAGAATGAGTCCGATTGCCTTTTGGACATGACATCATACTAGGCGTGCTTCTCCTAGAATTCTGAGTTAGAGCTATTTTGTAAAGCTGTACCAAGTTGGAGTGATTTACTCACCAGGCTTTAGTCCTTCCATCTAGGTTTGGTTATAGCCAAGTGCCCTGGGCTGTACATAGCAGTCCGGGACCTTCTAGGGATGTAAGCTTCTTGCCCTCTCTGTCTTTCTGTAGGATATTTTAACCCATTTTCTTGTGTTGTATCTCCTCCAAACCCATGCTTTAGCAGGGTTTTGGTTTTTTTTTTAATCTGCTTATTTATAGTCCTTAGGTAATCTTAATCAGTTTTAAGAAATTTATATGCTGATGATACCCAAATTATTTTCTGAAATCTCTGTAGGACTCTAGACACATACATCCATCTGTCTGCTTGATATCTGTATGCAGACTTAGTATAGTGGTTATGAGTGGTTGTATTTGAACTTATGTTCTTTCACTTACTGTGTGATAGAGGCCAAGATAATTAACCTCTCTGTGACTCAATTTCCTCATTTATAAAATAGGAATAATAATATTGTCTACCTCAAGGAGGAGTTGGGAAAATGAAATGAGCTTAAATAAGACAACACATAAAATTCTTAATTGTTGTTGACTTGTTATTTTTATATCCTCGCCATCTCATCTTAACTTGTACAGAATTGATTTCTTGACCCTCATTTCCTATCCCTAAAGCTCTTTTCTCTGTTTTTTTCCATATCCATATATGACACCTCCATTCACTTAGTTACTCAAACCCAAAATATTGGTGTTAACCTAATTCCCTCATTCTCCCACCATGCTCTGATTCACCAACGAATCCCTTGTCCTTACCTCCAGAACATATACCAAATATCATCACTATTTTCCCTTTCCACTATTATTACTTTCATAGTCCAAGTCATTGTCAGCTCTTACCTGGAATATTGCAATATCTGGTCTCCCTTTTTCTATTTTTTGTACAATTTATTCCCTTCACAACAACCAGTGCTGTTTAGAAAACACTAATTAGCTCATGTCAATACCCTACCAGTGACTTTCCTTTACACTTGTATAAAATTTAGATTCCTAAGTCAGGCTTATATAGACTGTCAGCTTATTTATTTGTCTAATCTTCCACCATTCTCATGCTTACCCGGAATGCTCCAGTCCCTGGTCTTACTGCTTTTCTTCTAACTTGTTCAATTCCTCATCACCCTAGAAGTAGTAGGTGTTCCTTTGCTTGGAATGCTTTTCCTGATCTTATGTCTGGCTCATTTTTGTTATTTAACTCTCTTGTAATTTTTTGTGATACCCCTTCAGAGAGGCTCTCCCTGACCATTGTTTAACAAGTTGCAATAAAATTGTGGAATAGTCTTTCTAATTTAAGTATAGTATAGAATCTAATAATTTTAGGGTTGGATGGGACTTTATAGAAGGTATCTGGTCCAGTTAGCTACCTAGAATAGAAATCACTTTTATAATCCTTAACCAACCACTGTTCAATTATGTCACCCATTATCTTCTTGGTTTAATAATTTTTTCAAAATAACACTGGTACGTTTTTCATGTAGGATTTCCGGGAAAAAAATACAGATCATATGCGCCCTGACATTGTAGCTCTTCTGAGAAGTAGCAAGAATGCGTTTATCTGTGGGATGATTGGAATTGATCCAGTAGCTGTTTTCCGATGGGCAGTTCTCCGAGCTTTTTTCAGAGCCATGGTTGCTTTCAGGGAAGCTGGGAAAAGATACATTCAGAGAAAAACTGGTAAGCAGTAGTATTAGTATTCTGCCATGCTTCATCTTTTAATTTTTTACTTAAGGAGTAGAGACATAATAATTTTATTCTGTTCTGTTTTCTTACCATACCTTAATATCACGTTTCAGATGTAATTTGTTCTAGTGAACTTTATATGATTGAATTAAACAGATATATGATGTATGTGTATATGTGTGTGTGTGTGTGTGTGTGTGTGTGTGTACATTTTTATTAGTAAATACTGATAGGAATAATGAGTGTAAAGTACCTGGAATTTAATAGGCACTCAATAAGACATTGGTATGATTTTTAAACAAAAATTGAAATGTAATGATCATTTATTTAGTTATATAGAATCTAATATTGATACCTTTCTCTGCTTTTTTTCTTCTGCCATAGTTGTTTTTACTAGAAATGAAACATAATTTAATGTGGAAGCATAAATCAGGAGAGAGAAAAATTAGGGTAAAAGTAGTGTAGTATAGTGGAAATAACCTGGTTGAAGTAATCAGTCAAATGTATTCTCTTCTCTTGACTGATTTTGCAACTATTAGCAGTTTTTTTTTGCCGTCAAAATTATGAGGATAAAGTCAGATAATACATGTAAAATACCAGTTTATAAAGTATTAGTTTTCTTTTCCCCTTAACTCAGTTCATTGACTTTTACTTTGAAATTTAGAAGTGGTTTAGAACAGGTGACTTTTTCATTGGACTTACCCCTTAAATTTATGCCATTTCACATTCTGAGGGTGGGCATTTTCATAAAGCACTTATTATCTACTGAAATCACACTGTTGCTTGCTGTAGCTATATCCTTAAATAGACCATTGCTGCATAGTGAGAATTTTCTAATGTATATGTAGTTGTTTAAAATAAATTTTCTGCCCAGGGACCTCCCGTAGAAGTGTAGGACACTTTTAGGGCTCCTGGACTTACATGGCTTTTTGGCATGTGCAGTAGCAGTGAAACTTTAATTTGAGCTTTGATACACGAGGGCCATCCAGAAAAAAAATCCAGCCATTGTCAATATAAAATGAGAACAGTCTGCGACTGGATAATTTCTGGACAGCCTTTGTATTTCAAATGAATAAATATATTTGGAAAGTTGTATTTTTAAAATGAGGGGCAAAAACTTTTAATTTAATTTCTGTTTTTCAGATTTTAATATGTTGAAATTGATGTTTGTACATAAGGAGAATTATAGTTGTTTTGGAAAATAAAAGGAATATCTTAAACCTGCTTTGCTTTTTATAAAGTTATTTGTAAGAGGCTATCTTTGCAAAAAGCTATAAGGAAAAGTTTTTTTTCTTTTAATTAAGATACATTCTTATTTATTATAATATACTTTAGTAATTTTGAAAACTTTGACAGTGATAAGTGTCCTGCTAAGATATAACTAAGAGAAGAAACTTTTCTTATATTTACTATTAAAATATATAGTTTTCTGTAAAGATTCTTCACATTGTGTGCCCCTTTGGCCTTTAAAATATTTGTGGAAGCTGGAAGGAGGTATATAATAATCAATTTATACAAAGGCATGCAATATTATTAACAATAAACTAAAACTGTATTATCTCTGCTTTGATAATTCCTGGATTATCTTTGTTTTCTAATGTAGTTTTTCTTTCTGGCCCACATAGAGCTTTCATATCATAAACTCTTTTTGAAAAATTTCTTTATTTTGGGATATAAATGCATACAGAAAAGTGCATAAAACAAAAATGTACAGCTTAGTGAATTATCATGAAGCGAAAATACTCCTGTAACTACCTAGGTTATAAAAAATAATTATTCCAACACCCTAGAAGGTCCTCTTTGGATAAACTTTTTAAATTTCACTTTTTATCAGTGAAAAGAAAAATTTGCATTTTAAGGCAATGACTGAGAAGATACATTACAGAGAATAATTGTTTTTGTTATAGTGTATTAGTGTCAGTGCCAGCATGCAGTATTTGTGATTTTTTTATACCACTCACCATCTACTCTTTTCTGGTGGGTTTGGGATAAAAGGATACTATAAAGTTAGAAATTGTAGTGTTGCAAAATGAAAACCTAATAGAATAGAGTATAGATTAAGTAGTAGATTCAGAACTTTTATAATGACCATAAATGGCATGCAAACATATAATAAAACAAGAATTGGAGATTATTTAAGCGGAAAAAGAATATGGGGTCTAACAATAAAGTTTGTAACTAGCCGCTCTGCACTTACGTTGGCAGCACTGTACAAACAACTCGGAAAAGTTTCATAATCTTAGTATAGCTGTGTCTCACAGCTGTGGTGGTGTCAATGTGTGGCATTCATTATTGTTATTGCGTGTGTTTCTGTGTGTGCCATCGTGAGAATGTCAGAGCTTGAATTAGAGCAACAAACAAACATTAAATTTCTTATTAAAATTGGCAAGAGTGGAAGTAAAATCAGGGACATGTTAGTCCAACTTCATGGGGATAATGCCATGAAGAAAATGGCAGTGTACAAATGGATTAAACATATTTCTGAGGGGAGAAAGCGTCACTGATGAAAAGAGGTCAGGGTGGCCAGTAATGAGCAGAACTGATGAAAACATTGCAAACATTCATCTAATTGTGGGTCAAAAACATCAGCTGACTGTGAGAAGCATAACAGACCAAGTAAACACCTATAAAGAAACAGTAAAATCTTAACCAAAAATCTTGGAATGAGAAAGGTGTGTGCAAACATGGTCTCAAAGGAGCTTAGTGATGAGCCAAAGCAAAGGAGAGTCGAAGTTTGCCAAGACCTTTTGGAGAGGCTAGGCGATGTTTTGGGCTATGTTATCACTGGTGATGAAAGATGGGTCTACCAATACGACCCTGAAACAAAGCGTTGAAGTACACAATAGAAGTCACCCACGTCTTCATGACCAAAAAAATTCCGTCAGTCCAAATCCAGAGTCCAAACAATTTTGCTAACCGTTTTTTGATATCAGAGGGATTGTTCATTATGTCTTTATACCAACTGGACAAACAGTCAACTAAATTTACTATTTGGAAGTGTTTAAAAGGCTGTGTGAAAATTTTAGACAAAAATGACCTGAACTCTTTGCCAACAACTCATGACTCTTGCATCATGACAATGCACCAGTTCACACAGCACTGTCTGTGGGAGATTTTAGCCAGTTCACAAATAACTGTATTGGAACACCCTCCCTACTCACTTGATCTGGCTCCCATTGACTTTTTTCTTTACCTGAAGACAAAGGAACTATGGAAAGGAAGACATTTTATTGACATTCAGGACATCAAGGGTAAGACGACAACAGCTCTGATGGCCATTCCAGAAAAAGAATTCCAAAATTGCTTTGAAGGGTGGACTAGGTGTTGACATCAGTGCATAGCTTTCGAAGGGGAGTAATTTGAAGGTAACCATAGTGATATTCAGCTCTAAGGTATGTAGTACTTGCTTTAGGATGAATTTGCAAACTTAATTGTCAGACTTCATATATGGAAGACAAAAGGTAATTAAAGTCAAAGATAATATTTGACCTTAATTAGAATAAGGTCAAAGATAATATTGAGTGAGAATAAGAGATCAGAGATAATATTTCTGATGAAAAAAGAAGATATGGACTGCAGAAGTACAGTATCACTTCTTTTGTGAGTATCTTTGTAAAAATTTTCAATGGACTCTTATCTAATTATCAACATATATCCTTATAGTGATCCAAAAAATCATGGATTTTCTTAAAGAATTCTCTGACATTTTTTTTCTTCATCAAGCCAATGGAGCACAAATGAGAATATCAAATTAAAATCTACTTTTAACTGTTATTTTTTATAGACTTCCAAACTAAAGGATACAGTGCCATTTAAGGCCCTTAAATAAAAATTAATTCAATTTAACTGTTCTTTGAAAGAACAAATATATATTACAATTGTGGATTGTGTATTGTCGTGATCAGGAAACCATAAAATGTTCTTAATAGCATCATACGAGTAGGCAGACTTGAGTGAAGCTATATGTTGACCCTGCTAGGAGGTAGAATTAGAAATGGTAATAATTTGTCTTGTCAGCAGTGAGGTATTGGAGAACAGATATTCCAGTGGTATCATCAACCTTGCCTCTGATTTACTCCTGAATAAGAAAGAGCCTGGATTAGAGCATACAGGGGAGATGATAACTTGACTATGAATTATGTAGTATGTAGAAGTGAGTGTAGTAATACTTTGTTTCTTTTGGAGTTGCCATAAACATTTAGACAAAGAGGAATTTTAATCATTCTAAAAAGACTAGACATAGATGGGGAATTCAGCTGTGTCATTGGGGTAAGAGGCAAGAGAGTTGAAAGTATCATTTAATTTTTTCATCTCTAAGGAGAGAAGCTGAAGCCATTCATAACAGGGATGTATACACATTTTAAGAGATGTTACCTATGTATTAACATACATATCGATAGTAACCACTTTAAACACCTCTTGTAATTGCGGAAGTCAGATACGACTTGTATTCATCTTTGGTCATTGGTTTACCAGGCCTGACAATTAAGTTTGCAAACTCATCCTACATACCTTATTGCTACATACCTATTTACTTCCAAATAGTAAAGTTGGTTGACTGTTTGTCCAGTTGGTACAAATTCATAATGAACAATCCCTCTAATATCCAGAAAGGTTAGAATATTGTTTGGGCTCTGAATTTGGACTGTCAGAACTTTTTTGGTCATGGAGAATTGGCTGACTTCCATCGTGCACTTTGATGCTTTGTTTCAGAGTTGTATTGGTACATCCTCGTTTCATCATCAGTGATAACACAGCCCAAAACATCATCTTGCCTCTCCAAATGGTCTTCTTTGTTTTTGTTCATCACTGAGCTTCTTAGGGACCATATTTGCACACCTCTTTCTCATGCCAAGGTTTATAGCTAAGATTTTTCTAACTGTATCTCGATTGATGTTTACTGGTCTGATACACTTCTTGCAGTCAGCTGATGATTTTGACCCACAATTTGACGAATTTTTGCAATGTCTTCCTCAGTTCTGTTCATTTTTGGCCACCATTTGGTCATCAGTGACACTTTCTCTCCCCTCATAAAAATGTTTACTCCGTTTGTACACTGACATTTTCTTCATGGCATTATTCCCATAAATTTGGACTAACAGGTCCTTGATTTTATTTCTGCTTTTGCCACATTTAACAATAAATTTAATGTTTGTTCGTTGCTCTAATTGAAGCTTCAACATTCTCACGATGGCCCACAAAAACACGCAACAACAATAATGAAGCAACAATAATGAAGCAAGACATCGCCATGTTGACATGAATGCAGCTGTGAGACACAGGTATACCAAGGGTATGAAACCTTACCGAGTTGTTTGTACAGTACTACCAACGTAAGGACATGGTGGCAAGTTTGCAAACTGAAGTGTCAGAACTGTTCTCTTACCTCTGGATAACCTTTAGATACTGTGTAGCAGGAAGTGAAGGGCCAGCAGAGTTGTAAACTGTGTAGCTGAGTGTTGAAGTTGTGTCCCCACATGTATACAGTGACCTTTGACAAAAACTGTGGGAGTTGTTAGTTTTTGTCATGTAAAGATATCTGTCTCCAATCATTAGCTGACCACTAAACCAAATGAGCAGAGATTTCAATTGTCACATGTGACAAATAGAAACTTACAGAATTAGTATAGGAGGGTCTAGGCAAATAAGAACATCTATAAAAAAATAGCAACAACGGCATATCCTGGGGAGAAGGGAGAATCTGATTTCCAGAGTTGCCTTGTCATAGTATTTAAAATATCTGGTGTTGTCCACAAAATTGTGAGACATGTAAAGAAACAAAATATGACCCATATATGGGGAAAAAAGGAATCAATGGAAATGGCCAGAGGAAAGCCAGACATCGAACTTACTAGACAAAATTATTAAGTTATTTTTAAGTATGTTCAAAGACCTAATGCAACCATATCTGAAGAACTAAAGAAAAGTTTGAGAACAATGTCTCACCAAATAAAGAATATCATACACACACACACAGACACACACATAAATTTTGAAGTGGGAAAAAAGTGTAATAACTGATGAATTCACTAGATGAGTTCAGCAACAGATTTGAACTGACAGAAGTCAGAATGAATGAAATGCAATTGAAGACAGGCCAGTTGAGATTATCAGGTCTAAGGAACAGAAAGAAAAAAATGCACAAAAATGAACAGAGCGTCTAGACCTGTGGGACACCAATAAAGCATACCAACTTCTGGGAGTCCAGAAGGAGAGGGGAGAAAGGAGCAAAAAGAGTATTTATTTTAAGAAATAATGGCCTGAACTTATCAAATTTGATGAAAAAATAAATCTATACATCCAAGCTCAGCAAACTACAGGGAAGGTGAATTCAAAGAGATCGAAAGGTAGAGACATCATAATTAAACTGTCTAGGGATAGTATCCAAAGCTTCTCACAAAGCAAAGTCAAGGAACAATGAATTCATTGATGAATTTTATCAAATACTTAAAGAAGAATTTATACCAATTCTTTATAAACATTTCTAAAATTTGGAATATGAGGGGATACTTTTATTTTTATTCTGAAATAGTATTACCTGGATACTAAAGAAGACATCACAAAAATGAAAATCACCAACCAGTATTCAACAAAACTCTCAACAACATTCTAACAAACCATCCAGCAATATGTAAAAAGTGTTGCACATTATACACCATGATCTAGTGGAATTTACTTAAGAATGCAAGATTGGTTTAACTTAGAAAAATAAAATCAATATAATACACCATATTAATAGAATAAAAGACAGAAATCTCACCATCAGCCGGGTAGACACAGAGAAAGCACTTAACAAAAGCTGACACTTTTCCTGCTTTTAATTATTAAGAACACCAAACAAACAGGACTAGAAGGGGATTTTTTCAGCCTCATAAGGGGATCTATGTTTTACCCAAAGCTTTCCTCATATTTGATTGTGAATGACTGAATGTTTTTCCTCTGAGAAACAAGAAAGATGCTTGATTTCACCACCTCTATTTAACATTGTCTTGGAGGTTCTGATAAAGAGCACTTAGACAGGAAAAAGAAAAGAGATCCAGGTGGGAAAGGAAGAAACCATTTGTTTACAGGTGACATATTTTGTGTATAATGCCCCTAGGAATCCACAAAAAAAATCTATTAGAGCTAATTAATGAGGCCATCAAGGTTGCAAGACATAGGATCAATATGGAAAATCAGTTGTATTTCTACATATTGGCAGTAAACAACTTGAAAATGAAATCAAGTTGTGCTCCAACTACAGGAGCACCAACAAGTATAAAATCATTACTATTAAATTTAAAAAAGAATGAGACTTGTTCACTGAAAAATATAAAATGTTGAAAAATTTAAAGAATACCTGAATAAATGGAAATGTATTCTATTTTTGTGGATTGGAAGGCTTAATAAGTAAGATGGCAGTACTTCATCTGTCATAACTTTAGCTACCTTTATGCAGAAATTGACAAGCTAATTCTAAAATTGATATTAAAGGGATCAAGAAATGTAGGAAGAACCAAATTGGAAGACTTACATTTTTTAATTTGAATTAGTCAGTAACTTGATATGATACTCAGACCATTAGCAACCAAAGTAAAAATGGATAAATTAGACTTCATCAAATTTTAAAAACTTTTGTATCCCAAAGGACATTATTAAGAAAGTGAAATGTCAACCCACAAATGATAAAAAATATTTGTAAAGCATATATCTGATTAATTAGTACTTAGAATATGTATAGAATTGTTGCAATTCAATAATAATAAACTAATAACTCAATTCAAAATGGGCAAAGGATCTGAAACACATTTCTCCAAAGATATGCAAGTAGTCAATAAACATGAAAACTCCTTGACCTTATTTGTCATCAGGGAACTGCAAATTGAAACTATAGTGAGATACCACTTCACACCTACTAGGACGGCCACAATAAAAACAAAACAAAACAGGTAATAACAAATTTAGTGAGGATGTGGTGAATTTGGAAACCTTATATGTTACTGGTGGAAATGTAAAATAATGCAGCCACTTTGTAAAACAGCCCGGTAGTTACAATTTACCCAGCAATTTCCACTCTGGATACCCAAAAGAAATAAAAACAGGTATTCAAACAAAAACTTACACATGATGTCCTTAGCAATATTATTCATAATAGCCAAAAGGTGGCAATAACCCAAATGCTCATTAACTGGGGAATGAATAAATAAAATGTGGTATATCCATGCAATGGAATGTTATTCTGCCTTATGAAGGAATGAAGTACTAGTGCATGTTACAATATGGATAAACTTTGAAAGAATTTTGCTAAGTGGAAGAAGTCAGCCACAAAAGGCCACATACTCTATAATTTTATTTATATGAAATGGTATATATATGTATGTGTGTATAATTATTATTATTTGATGTTATGGGTCATAAGATTCCATCTCCTTAGCTAAAGTGTAGATGTCTATTCTCGATATAGGCATCCAGTTTAAGGAATTAAACTAACCCATGCTTTGCAAACCTCTTTGAATTACTGTCTTTGTTTAACGTTTTAAAAGATTCTACACTGAGAACTTTTCATAGATAGTATCTTATTCCTAATTATACAGAAAATATGCACCAACAGGACTTCAGTTTATTATCTGTGTGTTGCTTAATTTGCCTCTATTATTAACTATTCACTTTTGTTTTTTAAAGACAAGTGTACATAAATTTGAATTTAATGTCCTAACTCTAGAGGTAGTTATCTGAGTAAATGATACTCAAGTTCCTCTAAATCTGGAAAACCTATATTCTCTTTTACAGTAAATCCATTTATTGTATTGCTAATATTTATGGTACTCACACCCTCCCCCTTATTGCTTGAGTGATTTCTGCTTCAGTGGCACTAATCTGGGGCTTTGGTCCTTGCTTGAAAGTGCTCTCTTCCCTTTCTCATCAGTAGTTGATTTTGTCTCACTTTACTAAGAAGTGGTGATGAGGTACAGATTTTTCAGCTTTGTTTTTAGATTTATAAATATAGAAGTGCTGCTGGGTTTTCCTGCTCTATGGTACTTTCTTTTGCTCTTTCAACATTGACACACTTGTTGGAATTCCTGCAAGTGTTGTTAATTCCAAGATTTGTGAAAAAATTGTTTAACTTTCAGTAAATTGTTTTGGGTAAATTTCTCTTTGGGGTTCATCAGTGTTCCTTGCATTGTTGCCAACTATATGGTAAATATATTTCAGACCTGATAAAAATGAGTCCATTAAAAAAAACCAACAAATTACACCATACAAATTGATTTTGAAGTTTCCCTAGTACTTTAAATTGGAAATTTTTAGTATTTCAATTTTTAGTTAACTCAACACTTTGAGTACTGAAGAGGGTATTTTGAAGATCTAAAAAAACGATCTTTATTTTTTCCTGTTACTATGTAATTTCCTCAAATTATTTGTAAAAATCATTCACATTTAACCCCTATTTCTTGATATATTTTATGTACTCCTAAGATAGTTGGCAACATTGCCCTTGATTCTCTATTGGTTTGGGCTTATATAATGTCTTTCTCTTTTCTCCATTTTTTTTGTTTTTCTTTTGCTTCCTAAGGACATGATGATACAGCGCCATGTGCAATTTTGAAAAGTATGGATAGTTTTAGCTTTCTCCAACACCCAGTCCACCAGAGGAGCTTAGAGATTCTGCAGAGGTGCAAGGAAGATAAGTACAGTAAGGCTGCAAATGTTGATAAACCCTGTGTCATCACATACCCATTTGGAAATGGAAACCAGGAGCATTCTACACCAGGGTGGGACATAAATTGATAGGCAATATGACCTTTGTAATCCTTTCACCAGGCAGTCTCAGGGTATTTTCATTGAAATTTTAGTTTTTCCTCTTGAAAAAGCTAACTTGGATGACTTGGACTGTGATCCTTGAGTTGTTAATTGTATGGTTACAGACCCTGAATTGACTTTCATTTTTGGTTTTAAAGTAGCCAAGTGATGATTTTTTTTTTTTTTGCTGACTTCTTTTTAAAGCTTTATTGAAATCAAATTGAAGTAAGCTGTATGCAAAAGCAGAGTTTGGGGTGTGTGTGTAAATGCATTTAGTTTGAGTGCAGCCCTCCTATCAAACTTTCATATGTTCTATTTAGAGTAAAGCTACCATGTTAATGTTTTAGCCTAAGGAAGAATGATAGAATCATTATGGGTGTTCTTTCTTTTTTAAATAGATGGAAAAGATGCACTTGGTCTCCATTTCCTCCTTTTTTATTTGTTATATTTATTTTGCATGAAAATGGGTTCTTTTGACTGTTGTGGGATTACTGTTATTTGGCTATTGCTATGGGGAGAATAAAGGGTAGATACTACAGAATACTTGAAGCCTGCCCAGAAATTTGCATATAATGGACCTAAATTACTTACATATTCTGTTGTCAGCTTTTTTACAAATCACCACAGATAATACTTCACTAATTTCACAGTTCTGTGATTGAAATCCCATGAAATGTTAGTATCCAGTTGTCAGTGAATATAAGTATAATTCCTAAAAGCAAATGTGTGTTTTTTCTTCAGTTCCTTTTACTTTTGCTTGGTATAAGAAACTGTATAATGCGTATTGAAAAATAATATTTAAAATATTTTCTCATTTTAGAAAAAAACAAAGGTAAGTATTCTATTTAAAGAAGACATCCTTAAATGTGACTCTTAATTGTTGCTATTATTTTTAAAAGCTATGAAACAATTGTTCCAATTATCTATCTTCCTTTTCTAAATCTTTTAATTAGAACATGGAACATTGCTTCAAACAGTCTAGAAATATTTTGGAGGAGATTAAATTAATTCTTTAAAAATTTTAAATAGTTGCAAGTAGTTTATTTGTTGATTGTCATGACTTTCAGCCTAACAACTCTGGGGTTGATTGTATTGGTATATATGGGTCCACAGTAGGAAGGCATCAATGTTAGCATAGGCTGCATGAGGAAATTGTATGTTTATCTGTGTTCACATGTAAATTTATTTCTATATTTGTGGAAGTTGGAGCTTTTCCATTATTTTAGGTAGTTTATTTCAATTTTCATTAACTACCAATAATTAAAATTTTATAATATATAAAATAATAATTCAAGTTTAAGAGCTTGTTTTTAAAAAATTAGGGGACTACCATCTTTTGGTAATGGTGAATTGGTGAGGTGGATGACCCCTCCTTCAGGTAACAGTGGTAAAACAGAAAAATTAAAAATTATTGGAAAGCACTGGAAAAAGACCACCCCCAAAAAAAATCCCAAAAGAAGCAGAAACACGAGGAGAGTTAATCTTTAAATAAAGTAATGGGTAAGAATTGTGAGTGTATGGTTTTTTTGCACAAGGTATTTTTCAACTCCTGTAGCTCCAGAGACAAAAAAACATAACCATACTGGTGTCACAGGACAGAGTTGAGGACTGGCAGGCATCTTGAAATTTAGAAGGAAAATCCTGGAACTGAGAGAGAGCTAGCTGCCAAATGATTAAAATCCAAAGCGAAAGTATGAATTCTGCCAACCACATCTGACTTACTGCTGTGAGTATGCAGGAAAGACTGTAGGGGCCCTGTCCAAAAAGCACTGCAAACCAAATAGGAGATAACCTTTGAAAGATCCAACTGCAGTAGGTGAGATGCTTTTCTGACTGAGGCCTTTTTATATCTGTGCATAGTTCTCTTGTGTGGGGAAATCTGAATACTTACTGCCTTAGTTGGAATCCCATAAGTAGAGAAGAGACAGAAAAAGGCAGAAAAATATTTGAAGAAATTGTGGTTGAAAACTTTCCATGTTTGATTAAAAAAAAAAAATCCTACCTTAGAGATCTAAGATCAATGACCTCCAAGTAGAATAAATACAGAAGAAAACCACAACTAGCCATATCATAGGCAAACTCCTAAAGGCCAAAGATAAAGGGAAAATCTTGAAACCACCTAAGAGAAAATACAGTTAAATTCAGGAGAATAATGATATGATTAACTACTGACTTTTCATTAAAGCAATGGAAGCTGAAGTATATCCAATAATTATAATTAAAATAAAAGCAAAACCAAACCCCAAAACCAAAAACAACTTTAATGCGAAATTTCTATATGTGTTGTTTGGGACTGTCTGTTAGAAGAAAATCGACAGTCTTCAGAAAAACATAACAATCCAGCATGTGCTGCAATATATTATCTACAATGTCCAATTATTAGTTAGCAGAAGTATCCTTCAAAAATGAAGCCAAAATAGGGACTTCCCTGGTGGTGTAGTGGCTAGGCTTCGGTGCTCTCAACGCTGTGGCCTTGGTTTGATTCCCAGCCAGGGAACTACCCGCATTAAAAAAAAAAAAAAAATGAAGCCAAGATAAAGATGTTTTCAGAAAAACAGAATCAGAGAATTTGTCCCCATTAATATATATTCTATGAGAAATGGTAATGGAAATTCTTTAGCCTAATGGGAAGTGACACCAGATGGTAACTTGGATATATGATAGAGTTTGGTAGAATTTTTCTGCAAAGGGCTTGGTAGTAAACATTTTAGGCTTGTGGGTCTCTGTTGAAACAACTCAGTTCTGCTCGAAGGGAGCCAGACATAGTACATAAACAAATGGCTGTGGCTGTGTTCCAGTAAAACTTTATTATACACACTGAAATTTAAGTATCATGTAATTTTCACATGTCACAAAAATATTCCAATGATTTTTTTCCTCAAGCATTTAAAAATGTAAAAACCATTCTTAGTTTGCAGGCCATGCAAAAGCAGGTAGTGGGTTTGATTTAGCCTATGGGCTCTAGTTTGCTGATCCATGAATTATTGGAAGGAATAAAGAATCCAGAAAAAACAAGTATGCATACAACAAATGACTATACATAGTTTCTTTTTTTCCTTTTAATTTATTTTTAAAAAGACATGACTATTTAAAGTAAAAATTAATTACATTGTTCTGCTGGTTTAAAATATGTCCACAAATTTTTTGATACTCCTCCTTTCAGAATACGTATGTGTTGTATGTAGTGACCTGCATTTAACAAATGGAATGTGGCAAAAGTGACAATGTAACCTTGAAGATTGAGCCATATAAAGTATTTTGGCTTCTGCCCCCACCCCCAATTTATTTACTTATTTATTTGGACATTCAGTTTCAGGTATACAGCATAGTGGTTAGACATTTACATAATTTAAGAAGTGACCCTCCTGACTAGTCTAGTGCCCACTTGGCACTATGCGTAATTATTACCATATTATTGAACATATTCTCTATACTTTACTTCACATCCCCATGACTATTTTGTAACTACCAATTTGTAATTCTTAATCCCTTCACTTTTTCACCCTGCCCCTTAACCGTCCTCCTGATAAATCTAGTACTCATCTGACCCATACATAGTTATTACAGTATATTATTGACTATATTCCTTATACTATGCTCTACATCCCATGACTACTGTGTAACAACCAATTTGTACTTCTTAATCCCTTCTCCTTTTTCACTCACCCCCAAAGCCCCCCAACCTGGCATGGTGGTCTCTGTATCTATGAGTTTGTTTCTGTTTTGTTTGTTTATTTTGTTCTTTGGTTCCACTTATAAGCAAAAAAAATCACATTGCATCTGTCTTTCTCTAACCTATTCCACTCTACACAGTACCCTCCAGGTCCATCCATGCCACCACAGATAGCAAGAACACATTCCCAACCATGGTCGAGCAACATTCTTTATCCACCTACTCTTTATCCACCCATCCATCAGCAGATACCCAGGCTGCTTCCACATCTTTGTCATCATAAACAGTGCTGCAGTGAACATATGAATGCACTCGTACCCCTTGAAGAAGGGTTTTGGGTTTCCTCAGATAAATACCCAGAAGTGGGATTACTGGGTCCTTCTTTATCTCTTCTTACCTTTGTTTTAAAGTCTGTTTTGTCTGGTATAAGTATTACAGTCCCAGCTTCCCCATCCCCATTTCCATTTTCATGAAATACCTTTTCTCATTCCTTTACTTTCATTCCATGTGTCTTTCAATCTGAAGTATGTCTTTTGTAGGCAGCATATGTGAGGGTCTTGTTTTTTTATCTATTCAGCCCCCCTATTTTTGAATGGAATATTTAATCCATTTACATTTGAAGTAATTGTTGATAGATATATACTTATTGCCATTTTATTGTTCTTTTTTTTTTATTTTTTTCATCTTAAAGGAGTCCCTCTAAGATTCCTTATAATACTAGTTTGGAGGTGATGAACTCCTTTAGCTTTTTCTTGTTTGGGAACCTTTTTATCTGTCCTTGGATTCTAAATAATAATTTTGCTGGGTAGAATAATCTTGGTTGTAGATTCTTTTTTTCATCACTTTGTATATTTCCTGCCGAACCCTTCTAGCCTGCAAAATAGCTGTTGAGAAATCAGCTGGAAGTGTTATGCAAGCTCCCTAGTAGGGAACTAACTTTTCTTGCTGATTTTAAGGTTCTCTCTTTGTCTTTAACCTGTGGCGTTTTAATTATGGTATGTCTTAGAGTGGGCCCATTTGTGACTCTCTCTGCTTCCTGGGCTTGTATGTCTATTTATTTTGACAGGATAGGGAAGTTTTCAGTCATTATTTCTTCAACTGGGTTTTCAGTTCCTTGCTCTCTCTCTTCTACTTCTGGTTCCCCTATGATGCGAATGTTGGTACACTTGATGTTGACCCAGCAACCTCTTAAACTATCTTCATTTTTTTGAATTCTCTTTTCTTTTAGCTGTTATGACTGGTGTCTGCTGCTACCTTATCTTCTAAACCACTGATTCACTCCTCTGCTTCATCTAATCTACTGTTGATTTCCTATAAAGTATTCTTCATTTCAGTTATTGTAGTCTTTATTTCTGACTGGTTCTTTTCTGTGTTTTCTGTTTTCATTTTTGTGTTTTCTGCCCTGAGCTCATTGCGCATCCTTATAAGCAGTGTTGGAACTCTGTATTTGATAGAGTGCTTGTCTCCATTTTGTTTAATTTGTTTTCAATTTTAAAATTTGTGTTCATTTCATTTTCTGGGACGTTTTCTTCTTTTCCTCATTTTGGCTGTCCCTCTGTTTGTTTCTATGTATAAGATAGAGCTGCTATACCTCCCAGTCTTAGTAGAGTGGCCTTATATAGTAGGTGTCCTGTGGGATCCACTGGTGGTGTCTCCATGGTCACCAGAGCTAGGTGCTCCAGGTGTGTCCCTTGTGGGGGCCATGTGTGCTCTCCTGTTGTAGTTGAGCCTTTGTTGCTATTTACATGTTAGTGAGAGGGATTGACCCTCAGGCCAATTTGTTGTGAGGATTGGCCATGACTACAGTGGAAAAGCTGTGGTGCAAGAGCTGACCTTACAGAGCAGGATTGGTCTCCTGGGCTCTGGTGCCTGCCTAGTCTGCCCTTCGGGTGTATAGTCCTTGAAGGTGGCTGGGTAATGCCTGATGGGAAGGTGATCTCTGGGTGTGCCAGTCCTGGGGCCTCCTGCGAGGGAAACCGCTGCAGGCCAAGGTAAGCTGCAGCCTGTTCTCTCTGGGTTCACCTGTCATGAGCTACAAAGTAGTGTGCATATGGTCACCACCCACACTGAGTTTGGAGGTGCCTCAAGATGCCAATCTGCAAACTAAAGCTGTCTGTTGTTAGTGCCAGGATTAGGGCTGTTCAATCAGAGGTACAGGGCACGCTGAAGCCAGTTGCCCAGATAAATTTCAAATTTGCTTTTGAACCCAACTAGATGGAAGTAAATGATAAAGTTAAGAGCTAAAAATCAGTGAATAGGAAGCAGAACAACAGCAGAGAGTATCAGTGGGAACCAAAAGCTGTTTCTTTGAAAACAGTAATGAAATTGATAAAGTTTGAGCTCAGCATTGGTTAGTAACACTTTCTGTGAAGATGGAAATGTTCCAACTGTGCTGTCCAGAAACTGTAGATATTAGCCACATATGGCTGTTAAGCACCTGAATTTTTTTTAAAAATTTAAAACTGAAGCTTTAATTAATTTAAAATTGAGTAGCACATATGGCTAGTGGCTGCCAAATTGGACAGTGCAGTTCTAGCGATTCTGATCAAGAAACATGAGTGAAGAGCAAATACTGTTACCTGGAGTAGTTACATATAGTACAGACATCAAAAGGTTGTAGAGAAATTATGAATATTTATGCCAGTAAATTCTACCTAGATGAAATGGACAGATTCATCGACTGTCAACAAGTCATCTAAATGGACCCAGGGAAATATGGAAAGTCTGACTGGTCCTATATCTTTTAATGATACTGGATTCATAAGTAAAATCTCTCCACATACAAATACAAAAAAGTTCAGGCCCAGATAGTTTCAATAGTGAATTTTATTTAAGAACCATTTAAGAAAGGAATAATACCAGTTCTCTTCAACTCTTCCAGACAATAGAGAAGCAGGGAACACTATATAAATCATATCGTGAGGTTAGTGCTATTACTGAAATACCAAAATCAGGAAAAAACATAGGAAAACTACAGACCAACATATCTCACAATGATAGATATAAAAATCCTGAATAAAAGCATGCTGAATTCAGGAATACATTAAAGAATAATACATGAAAGTTAAGTGGAATTTATTCCAGGAATGAAAGGTTGGTTTTGTTTTTTGTTTTTTTTTGTTTTTTTGTATGTGGGTAGTTCCCTGGCTGGGAACCCAACCCATGTCACAGCGTGAAAGGTTGGTTTGATAATAGGAAATCAATCAATATAACTCACCATATTTGCCATCTAAAAAAGAAAAAAAAAAACCTATGATTATCTCAATAGATGAATAAAAATATATTGTCTTTTTTTTTTAATTATAATTTATTTGGCTGATACAAATTTGTATCAAGCATGACAGAGAAAGACCATAATGTACATTTTCATTTCCTTATAAAAATATATTGTCACAATTCTATAACTGTTACTATTTTAAAACTTTTAGCAGCCTCGGAAAAGAAGGCAGCCTTTTCAACTTTATAGAGAAGACACACAAAAATTCTACAGTACACTTCATACTTAATGGTGAAAGATTGAATACTTCTTTGACATTGAGAACAAGGCAAAGTGGTTTGCTTTTGCTACTCAGTTTAACATTATACAAAAGTCATAGTGCCATAAGGCAACAACAACCAAAGATAGAATATACATAGACTGAAAAGGAAAATGTAGACAACATGATCATTTGTATAGGAAGTGCTAAGGAGTTTAAAAAATACTCTTTGACCTAAAAAGTGAATTTAACAATCTCACAGTATACAGGGTTTGCCGAGGCCAGATGCTGCTTGTTTGGGTTTTGTGAACTTTTGAGAGATTTTAGGAAAGTCCACAGCATAAGCCAGGTAAATATATGAAATGAAATTGTGATATTCTAGCCATGAATACTTGTAAAGTAAAATTTATAAATTTCATTTGTACATCTATGGCAGCCAGCCTCCTAGATATTCTCCAGCTATTCTCATGCTCTGCTATTCACAACCTTGTGCAGTCTCTTCTCACATTTTACCAGTGTTGGTCTTTGTGTTTAGTGGGACATGGCAGAAGTAATAGTACATCACTTCTGAAACTAAGTTAGGAAAGACTGCATTTCCATCTTAGGTAATTTCTCACTTGTCAGCTCCCTCTCTGATCACTGTTTCAGACAGTAGCAAACTGCCATTTGTGAGTAGCCCTACCAAAAATCTCACCGAAATCTCTGGTCAACAGGCATTAAGGCTTGCCAGTAACTACATGAGTGACATGTGAGGACTGGCCATGACTACAGTGGAGAAGTTGTGCAGGAGCTGATCCTCCAGAGCAGGATTCGCTTTAGCAGTGCTCTGGTGCTTGCCCAGTTTGCCCTTTGGGTGTATTGCATATTAGTGCTGGATCCTCCTGAGAGGGGCTGTGCCACAGGCCAAGTTCAGCTGCAGCCTGTGCCCTGCCCAGAGCCACCTAGTACGAGCCACAAAGCAATCTGCAGATGGCAGCCACCACACTGTTTCTAGAGGTGCCTGAGAGAGGCCAAGCTGCAACCCAAGACTGGCTGCCACTAGTGCCAGGATTCGAGCTGCTCAGCACAAGATACAGCGTACACCAAGGCCAGATGCTGCTGCTTTGGGTTTTCTGAACCTTTGAGAGATTTTAGGAAATTCCATACCATGAGCCAAGACAGGCCATTTTTGTGGAAGTGTCTTGGTTATGACCTAAAGTTGAGTGGTCAGGATCTCAGGGAGTCACCAGGGTGGGGGTGAAGTGTTTTAGCTGGGTTGATGGAGACTTAAGATATGGCACCCACTAGTGTGTGCATGTTGGGTTGGGGGAGGGCTGAACAAAGGAACAGTATTTCCTGCTAGCAGTACTGTCAGGAAGATAGCTATGTCTCCAGCCCTTACCTGGAGCCAGACAATTCAGTTCCTCCTCATAATGTCCCTGACACCTTTCCAGTTGCTGCCCCAGCACTGGAGCTCAGTGAGTGAGGCCATCAGTGAGTAGGTTTGTGCACAGGCCCTTTAAGAGGAATGTCTGGGACTTCACCTCTGTGTCAGTCAGCCACAATCTCTGCTGGTTTTCACATTCAGAAGTTAAGGGGATTTCTCTCACTAGCACTAAAACCCCAGGCTGCAGAGCCTGGTGTGGAGTTGGAACTTCTCGTTCCTCAGAGGGGACCTCTGCAGCCGAGACATCCCTCTCGATTTTTAACCATCTCCACCTCGTTTCTCAGAGGGGACCAGCCTGTTTCCATCTCCACCCATTCTATTAGTCTTGACATGGCTTCTGTATATTCTTTGTTATAGAACTTCTGTTCAGCTAGATCTCAAGCTATTTGCAGTGATGGTTCTGTATTTTAGTTGTAATTTTGATGATGTATGAGAGGAGGCAAGCACAGCATTTACCTGCTCTGCTGTCTTTACTGGAAGCTGCCCTGTGTATTTTCATTCCTTGGGTAAAACTTAACAGTGGAGTTAGTGTGTCATAAAGTAGACATGTTTAACATAGTTAAGAATATTGAATTTTAGGTGCTTTAAGGATGTTGTTCCATTTTTTCCCCCTACATTATTTCTGATAATAAACTGAGATATCGTTCTATTGTCATTCTTTCATATCGAATGCACTTTTGTCCTCCTGTTTTAAGATTTTTTCTTTATTTTTTGGTTTTCAGCAATTTCTTATATACCTAAATATTTATATTTATTCTCTTTGGGATTTGCTGTAACTTTGAACCTGTGCTTCATAGTTTTTCATCAAATCTAGGAAATTTTAGACCAAGAGTTATTGTCAAAAAAATTTTCTGCTGCAATTTCTGTTTTTCTTCTCAGACACCCATTACATGTACTTAGAATATGATATTGTCTCACAGATTCCTCATATTCTGTTCATTTTTCTTCTCTATTTTTTGCTTTCTGCTTTTCAGATTAGATAATTTTTGTTTATCTGATTGCAAGTTTATTATGCTGTTTCAAGTCTCCTCTTAAACCCATAGAATGAATTTTTCATTTCAGAAAATTTTAGGTTTTAGTTCCAGAATATCCATTTGGTTTATTTTTACAGTTTTATTTCTTTCCTGAGATTTTCTATATGTTAAATTAGTAAGACTATCTTAAGTCATTGAATGGTATGATAGCTATTTTAAGACCTTTTTTGATCATTTAAACAAGTAGGCAATGTTGGGATCTGATGCTGTTGAAATGGGATCAGAGAGGTGCACCAGGCTTCATTTTCTAATCTGGGCAATTACTTGCAAATGTTTACCTATACCATTCCTTATAGCTTTTTAATGTTTAAAATATTTAATAATTGACGTTAAAATAATTACAGAGAGGGAGATAAGGAAGTGTAATGATATGCATTGAAGAACCACCCAAAAAGAAACACCCTATTGTGTTTTCAGGGAAGACACTCTCAAGAAAGAGAAGAAATGTCCCCGTGAGCATTTTACAGTACAGAAGAATTTAAGATCAGGAATCCAGTAAAGCAGCTGCACAGATTTGAGGCTATAAAATATCAGTATGATATTGAAAAGATGTATTGAGTTACTACAACAAGCAGTGGTAGAAAGCAACATATGTATGAGCTCAAGAAATAGAGGAAACAGCTGAAAATTAAATTACTAATATTGGGGAAAGGCTCAAGGTGATTATGTTTCAGTTATTTAGAAGAAAGTAATGATGTGAAGGATAGAAAATTGTAATTTATCATAGGGAAATTTGTGCCTATGATTAGGAACTGAATAAATAAATTCAGATATATAAAAAAGTTGTTCACAGTTTTAACTTAATTTGTTGATCACAAGATATATTTCCAGTACCAGTTTTTATGTGAGTGTGTACATGCATCTTCAGGTATATTCTTAGGAGTGGAATTCCTGGGTCGTATAGTAACTATGTTTAATTTTTGATGACTCGCTGGACTGTTTTGCAAAGTGACTGTATCATTTCACATTCAGCAGTGTATGTAAGGTTCCAGTTTTTCTTTTTTTTTTTAAATTCATTTTTATTGTTAGACTTATTGGGGTGACATCTGTTAGCAAGGATTACATAGATTTTAGGCATACAATTCTACAGTGCGTTGTCAACTTGTTGTATAATAAGTTCACCATCTAATGTGACTTCTCTTTCCATCACCTTATATTTAGCTTCCCCCCCTCCTCTCCCACTCATTCTCCTTTTTCCCCTCCCTAACCCACTCGTCCCCAAATAAACATTAAACTATTGATTGTGTCCATGGGTTATTTGTTTGTTCATTTCTTTGCTTTCAGTTTTATATTCCGCATATGAGTGAAGTCATACAGTTCTTTGTTTTGTCTGTCTGGCTTATTTCACTAAGCATGATGATCTCTAGGTCCATCCATGTTGTTGCAAATGGCAATATTTCATCTTTTCTTACAGCTGAGTAATATTCCATTGTGTATATGTACCACAGCTTCTTTATCCAGTCATCTGTCGCAGGGCACTTTGGTCGTTTCCATGTTTTGGCCACTGTGAATAGCACTGCAATGAACATTGGGGTACATAAGTCTTTGCGGACAAAGGTTTTCAAGTTTTTGGGGTAGATCCCCAGAAGGGGGATTGCTGGGCCAACTGGTAGCTCCATTCCCAATTTTCTGAGGAAACTCCACACTGTCTTCCACAATGGTTGTACCAATTTGCATTCCCACCAGCAGTGTGTGAGAGTTCCTTTTTCTCTACATGCCCTCCTGCATGTGTTATTCCTTATCTTGTTGATAACAGCCATTCTCACAGGTGTGAGGTGGTGTATCATTGTGGTTTTGATTTGCATTTCCCTGATAGCTAATGAGGATGAGCATTTTTTCATATGTCTGCTGGCCATTTGTATTTCTTCATGGGAGAAGTGTCTGTTTAGTTCTTCTGTCCACTTTTTAATTGGGTTTGTTTTTTTTGTTGTTAAGTCTTATTAGTATATATTTTAGATATTAGACCCTTATCTGATGCATTATTTGCAAATATTTTCTCCCATTCAGTTGGCTGTCTCTTTGCCTTGTTGATGGTTTCTTTTGCTGTGCAGAAGCTTTTTAGTTTGATATAGTCCCATTCATTTATTTGTGCTTTTACTTCCCTTGCCTTTGAGGTCAGGTTCATGAAGTCTTCCTTGAGTCCTAGGTCTATAAATTTAGTACCAATGTTTTCTCCTATACAGTTTATTGTTGCAGGTCTGATATGAAGGTCTTTAATCCATTTCGAGTTAATTTTTGTATATGGAGAGAGTTCACAGCTCAGGTTCATTCTTTTGCATATGTTTTTCCAGTTTTCCCAGCACCATCTACTAAAGAGTCTGTCTTTTCCCCATTGTATGTTTTTTGCTCCTTTATCGAAAATTATTTGTCTGTAAATTTGTGGCTTTATTTCTGGGTTTAGTTCTGTTCCATTGGTCTATACGTCTGTTCTTCTGCCAGTACCAAGCTGCTTTGACTATTGATGCTTTGTAATATAAATTGAAGTCAGGGAATGTAATGCCACCAGCCTTATTCTTTTTATATAGTATTGCTTTGGCAATTCAAGGTCTTTTATGGTTGCATATAAATCTAATAATTTTTTTATCTATTTCACGAAAGTATGATTGTGGGATTTTGATGGGTATTGCATTAAATCTATAGATTGCTTTGGGCAGAATGGCCATTTTAACAAAGTTAAGTCTTCCTATCCATGAACAGGGGATATTTTTCCACCTCTTAAAAGTCTGTTCCAATTCCTTTCAAAAGTGTCTTATAGTTTTCTGTGTATAAGTCTGTCACATTCTTTGTTAAGTTAATTCCCAGGTATTTAATTCTTTTTGTTGTGATAGCAAAAGGAATTGACTCCCTCATTTCTTTTTCTGAGGATTCATTGTTTGTATATAGGAATGCTGTTGATTTTTGTACATTGATTTTGTATCCTACGACTTTTCTATATTCGTTAATTGTTTCTAATAGTTTCCTGGTGGAATCTTTGAAATTTTTTATATAAAGAATCATGTCATCTGCAAATAGTGACAATTTGACCTCTTTTTTCCCAATTTGGATACCTTTTATTCCTTTCTCTTGCCTGATTGCTGTGGCTAGAACTTCCAATACTATATTAAAGAGCAGTGGTGACAGGGGGCATCCCTGTCTTGTTCCTGATTTTAGGGGAATAGGTTTCAGCTTTTCCCCATTCAGTATGATGTTAGTCGAGGGCTTGTCATATATGGACTTTATTATTGTTGAGATACTTTCCTTCTATACCTATTTTATTTAATGTTTTGATCATAAAATGATGTTGTACCTTGTTGAAAGCTTTTTCTGCATCAATTGAAATGACCATATGGTCTTTATCTTTTATTTTGTTTATGTAGTGTATCACATTGATTGATTTTCGTATGTTGAACCATCCTTGTGCTCCCGGGATGAATCCCACTTGAATCATGATGTATGATCTTTTTGATGCATTGTTGTATTCTGTTTGCTAATATTGTGTTCAGGATTTTTGCATCTGTATTCATCAGAGTTATTGGTCTATAGTTTTCTTTTTTTGTGTTGTCTTTGCCAGGCTTTGGTATTAGGGTAATGTTGGCCTCATAGATTGAGTTAGGAAGTATTGCTTCCTCTTCAGTTTTTTGGAAGAGTCTGAGGAGGATAGGCGTTAATTCTTCTTTGAATGCTTGGTAGAGCTCGTTGGTGAGACCATCTGGTCCAGGGCTTTTGCCTTTAGAGAGATTATGGATAGTCGTTTCAATCTCGTTGCTATTGATTGGTCTATTTAGATTATCCAGTTCTTCTTGGTTCAATCTAGGTAGGCTATAAGTTTTTAGAAACTTGTCCATTTCTTCTAGGTTGTTAAATTTCATGGCATAAAGTCCTTCAATAATATTTTCTTATAATCCTTTGTATTTCTGTGGTATCAGTGGTAATTTCTCCCCTTTCATTTCTAATTTTGGATATTTGTGTTCTTTCCTTTCGTCCTTTGATTAGTCTCGCCAGGGGTTTGTCAATTTTGTTAACTTTCTCAAAGAACCAGCTCTTTGATGTATTAATTTTTTCTATTGTCCTTCTGTTCTCTAATTGGTTTAGCTCTGCTTTAATTTTTATTATTTCTTTCCTTCTCCTGACTTTGGGTTTTTTCTGCTCTTCTTTTTCTAGTTCTTTGAGATGGGATGCTAAGATGTTTGCTTGTGATTTTTCTTGTTTCTTAAGATAGGCCTGTAATGATATAAATTTCCCTTTTATTACCACTTTGCTGTGTCCCAATAATTCTGATATGTTGTAGTTTCATTGTTATTAGTTTTTTAATATTTTTTAATCTCATCTTTTATTTGTTCTTTTATGGAGTCCTTTTTTAATAAGTTGTTGTTTAATCTCCATGTATATGTGGTTTTTTCCCTGCTTTCTTTTTACACTTGATCTCCATTTTCAAAGCTTTGTGGTCTGAGAATATACTTGGTATGATTTCGATCTTCTTGAATTTGCTGAGGCTACTTTTGTGTCCCAGCATGTGGTCTATCCTTGAGAATGTTCCATGCGCACTAGGAAAGAAGGTGTAGTCTCTTTTTGCTGGATGAAATGTCCTGTACGTGTCAATTATGTACAATTGCTGTAATGTGTCATTTAGAGCTGTTATTTCCTTATTTATTTTCTGTTTGGATGATCTGTCCATGGCTGTTAGTGGGGTGTTTAAGTCTCCTACTATGATTGTGTATTCATCAGTTTCTCCTTTCAAGTCTGTTAATAGTTTCTTTGTATATTTTGGTGCATCCTGGTTGGGACCATATATATTAATGAGTGTCAACTCTTCTTGTTGTCCCATTGTGCCTTTTATCATTATGTAATGTCCATCTTTGTCTTTTACTATCTTTTTTAACTTGAAGTTTATTTCATCAGATATCAGTATGGCCACTCCTGCTTTTCTCTAGTTACCATTTGCTTGGAGTATTGTATCCCATCCATTCACTCTGAGTCTGTGTTTGTCCTTATGGCTGAGATGTGTTTCTTGGAGACAGCATATGGATGTGTTCTGGTTATTAATCCAGTCTGCTACTCTGTGTCTTTTTATTGGTGAGTTCAGTCCATTAACATTTAGAGTGATGATCGATATGTGAGGATTTCCTGTGGCTGTGGCCATTACTTATTTCTTTCTTTGTTTTTGTTTGTTTGTTTGTTTGTTTGTTCATTTGTTTTTGTTTCTTTCTTGTTGCCCCAACTTTGTTTCATTTTTCCTGATGTTTTGTTTCAGGTTGAAGAGCCTCTTTCAGTATTTCTTGGAGTGCTGGACTCGTGCTGGCAAATTCCCTTAGCTTCTTTGTGTCTGAGAAGGTCTTTATTCCACCTTCATATCTGAAAGATAATTTTGCTGGATAATTTATTCTTGGCTGGATAATTTATTCTTGGCTGGAAGTTTCTCTCTTCTAAATTTTTGTTGTTTTTTTTTTAAATTCATTTTCATTGTTAGACTTATTCGGGTGACATCTGTTATCTCTTCTGAATTTTTGAATATTGAATTCTACTCTCTCCTGGCTTGCAGAGTTTCTGCTGAGAAATCTGATGCCAGCCTGATGGGTTTTCCTCTAAAAGTTATAGTTCTTTTTTCCCTGGCTGCCTTGAGAATTAATTGTCTCTTTGTCTTTAGTTTTGGACATCTTTAGTACCATGTGTCTTGGAGAACATCTGTTAGGGTCCAGGT
>PVJL010011089.1:0-44985 GCA_004026885.1 Lyroderma lyra
TGTATGCCTGAAACCTATGTAATCCTTGCTAACAGATGTCACCCCAATAAGTCTAACAATAAAAAATCAATAAAAAATAAATAAAAATAAGGAAAGTCAAAACCAAATAAAGAACATTGATACATCTCATGGTACATTTCATGAATAGAATAGAAACCAAATAGAAACCAATTTATATAACAGAAAAAATGAAAAGGCACTTTTTATTTACTATAAACATGATTAAAATGGTTAATGCTCAATAAATGAACGAACCTTTATAAGACAGGTAGAAAAGATGTAACCAAGTAAAACGACAGATTATTTGAATGAAGAATTATTAAATATCTGGAAAAGAATTTATTGACACACGTAGTAAATTAAATCCAAAACATTTCTTTGTTATTGTTTTCCTTGTCACTTGGACATCGTAGCCTGTTCCACTAATCTGCATGTCCTCACTCGAATACCACACTGTCTTTTTTTTTTTAATTCATTTTTATTGTGAGACTTATTGGGGTGACATCTGTTAGCAAGGATTACATAGGTTTCAGGCATACAATTCTACAGTGCATTGTCAACTTGATGTATGACTTCTCTTTCCATCACCATGTATTTTAATTTTCGAACCTATAGTTTTTTTTAAATTTTTTTATCCAGTTTTTGTTCCCTTTTCACTAAATACCTAGTAAATCTGAAAAGGAATTTAACACTACTGTAAATAAGATGTTTTTAATTTCATTTTCTTATTGTTTGCTTCCAATTTTTGAAAATAAAATTAACTTTTGTATATTAGCCTTGTATTATGTAAATATGCTAAATATTGTTATTATTTCTTATAGGTTTTTTATATACTCCTTAGATTATGAAGTGGTTGGAGTGAATATCTTTAGGGGGTATATGTTCAATATTTAACCATTAATTATGATATTAACATAAGTTATCATACTTGTCTTTTATCAACTTGAGGAAGTTCCCCACTGTTCTTAGTTTAGTGAGAATGTTTTTAAACAAAACTTGGAGTTAATAGTTTTCAAATTCTTTTCTTGGACCTATTGAAATGAGCTGTTAAAACAACCTTTTGTTACTGAGATAACATTTTTCTGGTCATATTATTCTTTTAATAAGTTGCATAATATCAAAGTATTTTTGCATCTATACTGATAATCAGTGTTAGTTCATAAATTTATTTTGTGTCTTTGTGAGATTATGGGATTATGGTTTTTCTAGCCTTACAAAGCAAATGAGAGGGGCTATCTCTTCTTTCATTTCCTGAATGGGTTTGTCTAAGATTTGTATTATTTCTCCTTAAGTATTCAATAAAATTCAACAGTGAAACCATCTGCTTCTTAAAATTTCTTTGTAGCTGAGTGTTTTATGTTGAATTGCTCCTTTAGTGGATAGAGCTACTAAAATGTCGTATTTCATCGCATGTGAGTTTTGCTCAGTTTCATTTTCCAAGGCATACATTTATTTCATCAGTTTTTCAATTGGTTGATATTAAGTGGGACATAATCTTTATTATCCTTTGATTATCCATAGGCTTTGCAATGACAAGCCTTCTCGCATTCATGGTCTTAAAATTTTTGGAATATTTCTGTCTTTTTCTTTTATCAATCTGAGTAGGTGCTTATAGGGTTTTGTTGTTATTTTTAAAATCTGCTCAAAGAATCAACATATATTTTTATAATTTTCCTCTTTGTGTTCTGTATTTTACGTCTGTTGTTTGCATGTGGCTTACTCCTCTTTTTTTAAATATATTTTAAGACTAAATTTTGGGTGATTGATTTTGAATATTTTCGACCTTTGTTTTTCTTCTAATGACAGTTTTAAAGCTATAAGACTCTCTAAGTATTACTTTGGCTGTATACCATGAATTATTATATATTTTTTTCATTTATCATTGAGTTTGAATTTTTTTCTAATATTCCCAGTTATGTGACCCAACAATTACTTACATGAGTGAGGCTGAATTTCTAAATAATTGTTATTTCCTGTGCTAGCCCATTTTATTGATTTCATTAGCACTCAATATAGTCTGAAACACGCTTTGTATGTTTCTGATCTTTTAAAATTTATTAAACATTCTTTTTAAAGGAAAAACAAGTAGTTTTCTTGTATCACATACTATAAATATAAATCTGAATCCTTATATTGAATTATCACATAACTTTAACCTATATTCTTACTTCCTTAAAAGGATCCTAATTTATGGCAACAGAAAACTAATCAACTTGAAAGTCACTACATGTCTGAGTAGTTACTACTTAATGTGCTGGTACTTTGGCAAAAATGAGATTACCAGACTTGTGATGATATTTAATTAGTATTAAGACTATCCATTATTTTATGAAGTGTTATCTTAATATCAAGGTGAAAATTTATATATTTTTTTTTTTTTCAGTCTTTAAACAAAATAATCCAACCAAGTCTCTTTACACTTAAACTTTAAGATAGTTACAAACTGCAATTTAAAAAGGCCAAAAAAGAAGAAAGCAAAAGAGGAGGGAAAAAGACTTGAGGGAAAGAAAGAAAAGACACAAAGCCCTGTGTGGTCTAAGTACTGTGTTTCAAAGTAAGATAATCGTTTAAATGAATCAACAGTTTATCGTATTCGAAATTCATAGAACACACACACACACACACACACACACACATTTTGGTTGCCTAATACACATCTCCCCACTGTTTTCCTGTAATGTTTTTGTCACTGAGAGAACATGGTCTATTTCTATCCATTTAATTCCTTTTGAAAAGAATACTTTATTGCCTTAAATCACACACACACACACACACACACACACACACACACAATCATACAGGCTCTCACCAGTGTTCCAGAAAAAAAAATAATAAAAAATAAAAATAGTAGAAGAAGAGTACTTGGAACAAGCTGGGGGACTTACTGAGGGAGCCATGCATCAGGAATCCCAGAGGAAAGCATCATACTCACTCTATCAACAAAAATACAGCTTGCCTCTGGCAAACCTAAGGGCAGACATATCCCATCTAGACTTAAAAGTCTTAAACACTGTTCAGATGAAAATTTTATTAGATTAAATGTCAACAGAATAAATGAAAAAGAATTTCAATGGCTCATGTTCAGTATTAGGGCAGTGTATCTGCTAATAATATGGTCAGCTCTGAATTAGTCATAATAATGTGGTAATTATACTCCATTTAATAACCCATATTTATGCTCTGGAATATTAATATTTTAAATAAATTATTGAATATGATGCTCACAGAAAGCATAACTTTAAATTACTTCTTTGTCTTTTCTTAATATACACAGGAGATTGCTTCTTTGGCTTATTTTATGGTTCACAGAAAATACTGTTGCTCCTGGCCCACTGCTCATGTAGAATGATGGTATTACCTCATTGCCTTTCCCAGATACCTCCCTCATAAATTTATAACACAGCAATAAAAAAATCTGTCATGCAAACATGATCCTGTGTCTCTTCCATCCTTCACTACTTTCCAAGTTTTTGACTTGTTACTGGCCTTAGCGGATGATACACGTACATATAGGCCGTCCCACACGAACTACGTGACCTAGATTTGTTGTCTCTACCTTCACATCTTGTCACTTCACTACCATCTACCATCCTTCCCACCCTTAATGATTTCTACTCCAGGTAGGTAAATTATTTTGCAGTCTGTAATTATGTGATTGTTCTCCATCATTTGGGGACAATTATATATAGTAAATTCTGTCCTGACATAGTCTTCTTTAATCTGTTGATTTTGAAAATCTTTTACTTGTATTTTAGGTCTCATTTGGCATGCCATTTCATCTCATGAGACTTTTCTATTTAAAAATTGTTACTCACTTTTTCTGATTCATGGCATGTAACATACTATACCTCTGTGTATGTGTTTGGACTCCTTCCTGAATTTAGCTGTTTTTTGAAGGAACATCTATTACATTTATAATTATATTTCCGGGAGCTAAAACAGTAACTTGCATGTAATAAAATCCTTTGATATGTACAAATTAACATAAGTAGAACTCATATAGTAAGGAAAAACTGTCACATTATACTAAATATAATTTCTGCATGGTCTTAATGTATAGAGTTTATACCCAGGTACACACAGTCTTTGCCACTTATTTATTGAAATCACTCTATTTTAACTAAGGTTATTTTTCCTCTTAAACGTGTATAGCACTCATTTAAGATCTTCTGATATTCTCATCTGTATGAATTTTTATACGTTCACCCTCATTTTACCTATGTTCTCCTGTAGACACAGCCATCTAGACATGTGAACATGTACCCGCATATTTTAATACATGTTTGAACTAATAGGATTTTTTGTCATTTCACTAATCAGTCTATTTTGAATATATTTTTTTAACTTTTAATTCTATGTATATATAGTACTGGCCATATGTGCTACCCATAGATCTGAACCAGTTTTTCTACTTGTGCTGAACAGGATTACTATGGCAACGACTCATCATCAAGATGGTAAAACTGTCCTATTTCACGACAGCCTAATCCCAGCTCACATTCTTATTAGTGGTGAACATTCTAACACTTGATAACTTCTACTTCACAATAAAAAGCCAGTATCTAAGAACTAAAAAATAGAGTTGCTGTGACACTTGGCCACCACAATCCTTTTATCCCTGTAGTAACTTTTCTGACACCTCCTGATTAAGACTCCAAGGTCAGAAGGATTGTGAGGCCCTGCTTTCACAGTGTGTATCTGTACTGAAAATCAAGATCAAGTCCACTTTTACCCTTCTGCTAACAGGTGTGCCTGTCCTTCCTCAACTTACTTTAGTACACCTGAACTGCCAGTGATTAACGGGTGTGCCTCCCCAGTCGCCTAGACAGTAAGTATGCTGAGCTCCAAAACAGTTATGGCCAGAATATTATGACCTATGGCTTGCCATAAAAAAAAAAAGAATCAACTGAATTGATTCCTTTGGGAATTTTATCTAAGAAATTCTAAAAGATAGGGTCCATTTTTAATGTTGATTTATTGATAAATCGAAATAGATGTTACATATAAAAACAGAAGCCATGTGGCCAACCCTATGAGTAAGGAAAATTACAGAGTTGGTAAAGAGAGCAGATACAAAAAGAGATGCAAAGCTCACGTAAGAATACAAACGATTCATGTCCTTGAAGATGGAAGAGAGTTCTATGTCTACAGTAAAAGTCATTATTTTCAAGCTACAGAAACAAACCATAGCTAACAAAAAGAGGACAATAATTTATGGAAGTCAAGCACAGGATTGATAAAGAAGCTGAAAATGATTAAAATACAGAAATGAACATTTCAGTTTTTTTAACTCTAACATATAGTTCTTGGGGAAAAAATAAAGTTGATATATAAGTATAGTGGATTTAATGGTAAAAAAAAAAACAAACGAGACACTTCCAACAAAAATATAGAATTGAGTGTGACAATTACAAATGACATATATTTTCCCCTCCCCATTGATTCCATGTGCTGGGTTGGAAAACGTGGTAGTGCAAATCTGTTTGGTTCTCAAGCAAAAGGAATGTACACACAAACTCTGGAGATGATATGAAGAATTACATCAGCACCTAAGCTAACACAGGTCATTAGCTACCCAGCACCAAGAGTCTGCTTATTGAGGGACTGTAAGTTGGGCTCTCTAGAAAAGTAGAAGGTGACTTCCATATAGCCGGACAATTATTCAGTCCTGGTGGCTACAGTTCAATTTTTTTTTTTTTATTTATCACTTTGAGAATCCCCAGAAGTTTGAGTGCCCTAGGTGTGGAGTACACATGTTCCACCAGCTTTATACTCTTCCACCCTAAGCTCTGGATCTAATAAAATCTTTTTTTTAAAAATGTACAACTAGAGTAAATAAAGTGAAACTGTGAGTCAACAAAACACATTTTTTAAGCCAGAAAGAAAAGGCAATTTACCCACACATTCATGACTTCAAGGCATTATTTTTCATTAGCAAATATAGATGCCAGAAAGCATGCAGTAATAGTTTCAAACTGATGAAAAAAAAGGGAACTCTCAATTTAGAATTTTATATCTAAATTAGCTGTTGTTTAAGGGTCAAGTCAAATATACCTAAATTATCAATATGAAAAAGTTAGAGTTTACCACTTTTAGAACATCATTGAAATAACTATCACAGGTTAGCTTCCAGAGAAGAAAACTAAACCCAAAGGAAAACAAAAACCAAAAAAATAAAAAACAATGGTTTTTAGCTAGGGCCCACCCGTCACATCTGCTACAAATGAGGAAACAGGAGTGATTTTACTAAAAAGATACAGCGAAACAAAACAAACAAAACCAGTTCACTTGTTTTAAAAGGTGTCAGGAAAGCACAGCCAACGTCATTTTATGAGAAGTGTATTCAGCATCTTAGTATTCGAGAACCTTCCAGAAGTAAACGTTTATACATTCAGAAGCAATACAGGCACTGCTAATTACAGACCTTAAAACTTTTTCTTGTACCATGCTTCTATTTGTTAAGATAAGATTACATTTCTCACCTACTAAATAGTGTTTGTCCTGTGATTAATATAATTATCTGAAATATTTAAGTAAGTTTGATTCTGCTGCTTTATTTCAAATACATTATGACAACTAAATGGCAGAATTACGTTAACTATAAAATGGTTGCCAAAATTTAGGCAAATATGATATATCCTCTGGGCAGACAAAATCATAGTTGCTTTCCTGATTTCAAGCTGTTATTTTTAAACAGTACCAATTTGAAATTGTTTGTCTAAATGGAAACAGTCTTGGTGAGATGTCATGCATAGAAAAGTAGAGCATGCAATGTAGCACTTGCAATGTACTGCATAGGAAAAGTACTCCTTCACTGTCAGAAAAAAAAAATTAATTCTAGATCAAAATGGTTTCAGCGAGAAACTTACGTCTGTTAACTTCTTTCTTTAGAAAGGAAAATATATTTCAAAGTGCTCTCTCAATGGGTAGGAGCTGTGGTCTGACTTTTCTCAGCACTTAGCACTGGACTAGACAAGAATACACTCCTGTGAAGGTCATAATGGGAAACCCTAAGTGACAATTCAGAGCCATGGACTTCCCTGTGTTTGATTCCTGTGTAATAGAATTCTGCAAAGGGTATGTGGTCACTACAGACATGCGCTCTGATGGGCATTCTCACACAGAGAAGGATCTCACTTACATAAAAGTTGAATTTGTTATAAGAGTCAATCTTCAATTTTATTTATTATGGTTAGAATGGTTCGATCATACGTTTCAGAATCAATCATGTATTTTAAAAAATTAGAGACCCTTGCAAATAGAAATAGGAAAACCTAAGGGAAGTATAGGCAATTGTTAATATATATTATACTAGGAGACGTAATTAATATTGTTGAACTACTGGGCATATAGTCAGAATTATTAAAATGTAATGATTTCAAGTCAGTAATCTAACCACCTCTCAATTTTGTTGATAACTCAAGTTAAAATGTTTGCTTCTGTCACATATTTTAAATGATTGTTCTAGTTTAGCACATTTGAAAAAAATATATAAAAATGTAATTTTCTGAAATGCCTTCAGAAATTCTCAGACACAATTATAAATCATAGAATTTGAGACTGGTCCATTTTCACCATGGAGCATTCATACAGTTAATTCATTTTTATTTTCTGAAGATTGTTTTGACCTAGAAAAATCTCATTTGTTTTCCTGTTTGAAATGCACTTTAATATTTGAAATGAATGTCCCAGATTTTTCCCCAAAACTCCTACTACCACTTTGATTTAAAAATCAAAACTATTAGATCATGTCCCCACTGTCATTTTATTTAAAAGAAAGTAGTTCCTGTGATACTTTAGAACTGCTTGTCATGTGGCAAATCCCGAGACTATTTGCTGCTAGTATTGCCTACGGATGTTTCTTCAATCTTGTTATTCAGACCCTCCTCATCTTCCCCTTATAATTACTCTGTTTTAAAAATACTTTTCTCCCTTTCTGGTGATCTACCAAAGAACTTGAAAACCTTTGTCCGCAAAGACTTATGTACCCCAACGTCCAATGCAGCACTGTTCATAGTGGCCAAAACATGGAAACAACCAAAGTGCCCTGCGACAGATGACTGGATAGAGAAGCTGTGGTACATATACACAATGGAATATTACTCAGCTGTAAGAGAAGATGAAATATTGCCATTTGCAACAACATGGATGGACCTGGAGATCATCATGCTAAGTGAAATAAGCCAGACAGAAAAAACAAAGAACTGTATGACTTCACTCATATGCAGAATATAAAACTGAAAGCAACAGAGAAACAAAACTCGTGGACACAGTCAGTGGTTTAGTGGTGACTTGAGGGCAAGTGGGGAGGGGGTGGGAGAGGAGGGAGGGGGAGTCAAATACATGGTGATGGAAAGAGACCTGACTCTGGGTGGTGAACACAATGAAATACATAGATGATGGACTGTAGAAATGTACACCTGGACCCTATGTAATTCTTGTTAACCAATGTCACCCCAATAAATTTAACAATTAAAAAAAAACACTTTTGCGTGAAATGATTTGGTCTCCAGAGGCCATGTATTGTAAGCTACTTCACACAGTGAGTGCCCTCAGCAAATTTCCTTCCTGAGTCCTTTGAAAAAGCAGCAGACATGGTAACAAGAACTTTATTGTTTATCCTTTCTTTTCTGCTACTTAAGATTTGGGAAAAACATCATGCATAAAACATTTTGTCTGTACACCCCCGTTATGCCCCTTGGTATATTTTAGGGACTCATTCTCAGAGCCACCATATGGCCTGAAGTTTTGCTATCGTATCTAAAAAAAGGCTTGGAAGTTCTTTGCTGCGTGCCCCCAGCCTCCAAGAAAAACTTGTGGGTAGCTTTTAAAAGTCAATTTTAAAACTCCAGCCCTTGGTAAAAACTAAATTAAAAACAGCTTGAGAAAAGTTGAACATGACAAAATAATAGTTCAAGGAGATTTAGAGATACTGTCAAAAGTTATGCTTAAGTTAGAAGAAACAATTTAAAGGTTATCCCAAGGAACGTGCAATTCTCATTTTAATGCTAATGAACCAAGAAATATTAGGCTGAGAGAGTTAATCTGTATTCAGAGCATTCTAATAAATTAAATGAGAAAGGTACAGATCTAATGTAACTTGCAAATGCTGGTTTCAATAATTGTCACATCGGCTGAGTATCTATCTAATCGGCACAGCTAAATTTACCTTTCTCACTAATATTGCTTTTCCCTTTTGTCACATCATTTTAGTGGCATTTTCGTGAAACCGATGAGTTTTCCCTTAATTGTTTGAGCGATGAGACTATAAAGTATATTTGTAGGGGGATTTATTGACTGGGAAAAACTACTATGGGGTCATTTTAAAATACATGCTTCTCTTGTCAAGACTCATCTTTTGAGGTATACTTGCAAATGTTAGTCCATTTACTTCTTCATTTTACTATTTTGTTTGAAGTCTGTATTTGCAGAGTATTTTCAAAACACTTCCTTTGTCTCAGAGTGACCTCCAGAGCATCCCCTTTTGTGTGTTTCACTGACTTCTGTACCCATTTTTCTTGCTTCCTCTCTTCTTCCCTTTCAACACCATCAGTTTTGTTTTTCTCTAATTTATGTAATGTAAGTCCCCCACCTGGAGTGTGGAGTAATGCCTCTCAACATCTTCAAAGGTTTCACTTAAAAGACATCCTCACACACGTGAGTGTAGGTACGAACTTCCCTGTGCTGTGAAGCAGCCATCCCAGGACTCCAGCGAACCCAGACCCTCCGAGCTCCTCATGACGTACACAGGCACAACGTGACCCACGTCGAGCACACGTCATTTCTGATGCGGTTTCAACTTTACCCTCGACAGGTGGATTTTTAAAAATTTTCCTCTGCACGTGCTTTGCTTTGTTTCATACAATGGGAAAAAAAATTGAATTTGTCTCTGGTTTATTCATTTCTAACTTTCAAAATGTTTGTTTTGTTTTTTTTTAAGAGTTAAGATGAATTTGATCATCATCTATGTGGTATGTTTCAATAAAGCCTTTTTGGAAAGGTCCTGTATATAAAAGAAATTTCACAGAAGTATTGGGAATAGTAAATGTAAAAAGGAAGTCATTTTAAGTCATTTTAGGGTTAGCAATAAGTGTAAAAGAGGGACAGAGCCCCCTTGCATTACGAGGCAATAATATTTTGGAAGTTATAATGCACTGTCATTTTTTAATAAAAGTGACCTTTTTAAAAAATGAAGGGGTGTGCCTTCTCCTTTCGCAAGAATATTACATTAATAATTGTCAACCTGCAATTACAAGAGAGAGAAGCAGACTTTTAATTCTGTGACTTTTCTCTAAAACATCGGCACATTGGCACATGAAAAGAAGTGCCCTGGACAGATGGGAAATTAGCATGTCATACAAATCTATAATAGATGGGCTGTTGCCACCAATCTCATGAAAGTAATTACATCACAATGACTTTTTCTGAAAATTACTATGGACTTACTGGGGAAAATATCATGTATATAAGGCAAACAACAGACATAAATATTTACTTTCTGCATTACTTTCTCCTCTATTTTCCTTATTGGCTGTGATGAAGACATTTTAATTATTTTATTTAAGAGTGTCACAGAAAACACTTCACTTTTTGGAGGAGGGTGCATGTGGGGAGGGACAGAGAGTTCTCGGTCACTGCGCTGCTGCAGGTCTCTAGCTGATGCCGTCTGGTACCACCTGGGCCAGAACACAGCTGTCTTACTTCCACATCGCCACTCCCTGAGAAAGGCCCCGTGTCCCGCGACATTGAAATGAGGGTGGCTATGAAGAGTTCATTGGGTAAGTCAACAAGGTGCGGGGTCAGAGTTAGCCTCTGAACCCTTTGGAGAATTTGTGGATGACTTGCCTGCTGCTGTAGAAGGAAAATCCTTTCATAATAACTTGCAAAAAGACGGCAGCTAACACGTGGTATTGGCTTAGGTGATGGCTAGCGCGCACGGGAATGGAGACTCACGTTTGCTGCGAACTGACAGCTCCCACCCTGGCCAAGCCGGCACTCCTAGGTAGAACTTAGTGATCTCTTCCTGCTCTGGCCTCTTTTCTCGTCCCACTGACGTTCCTCTTAGCCCACTGCCTCTAACTCCGGGACTGTCAACTTCTGCACGAGTGACATTTTGGGTTGGACAATCAGGTCGTGGAGACTGTCTTGTGCCCTGTAGGATGGAGCAAGTCTGGTCTTTCCCACTAGGTGCCGATAGCACAACTTCCACACTCAGTATGGCAACCAAAAATTGACTTTAGACATTGTGACATGTCCCTGATGGGACTGTCTGTGATAGCTCATGGAATTTTGTTTTCTGCGTGAAATACACTCTCAGAGAGTTTCATGTTGTATGTCTGCTGGACTGGGTCCTCAGAGACAACGGTCCCTTCAGGAAATGAGTGACTTGGTCTAGCCACCTGGGATTGGGTGGAAGATGAAACGTGAATTTGAGTGAAAAAATGCAATTAAAATAAAGAACAAGTTAGTACCTCAAAGGTTTCTTCCCCATCACCCATACCTGCTTGCAAATGTAAAAGAGTATGTCCATTACAATCTCAAGTGAATGAATCCATTTATTGGACTCGAAAAATAGATTTGTTTTACCAAATTCATTTGTATAATCTAGGTCTGAGCACCTTTGACCTTTTTAGTAACTGAAATGACTTCCATACTTTCAAGTGAAATAAGAAGTACAGTCACGCTCAGTCTAGTTCTGACTAGTCAGGTAGGGACAGTGTAGTGTGCACTAGTCAGTAATCTCTTCAAATGATATTGGGAATGACAAAAGAATGTAACTATAAATGTACATATTATATGTGTATATGTGCAAGTGTATACAGTTTATCTATGTACTAGGGCTGTCCAGAAAAAATCCAGCCATAAAGGCCTCTATTTTTCATATTACATAGCTGGATACTTTCCGGACAGGCCCTGTGTGTGTGTGTGTGTGTGTGTGTGTGTGTGTGTGTGACTTTTAATCATGCCACTCTTTTTTTACATTAATGATGCTAGTAAAATCACTGACATTGGCATATTTAGTTTTCTTTTATGTACAGCCACTTCAATGCCATCTCATATCCTATCTGTCAGTCACCTACGTGGCAGAGTGAAGTTATCTGTGCATAAGTGTCACCTTCTCCAGCGTTATTAACTTGATGTGGCATCTGCCTACACCAATGAATATTGCCACCCCCTCACCATATATTCTGCATAGATACCATGTCAACCATGGCTTTGAAATTCATTAGATGTGGTTAAAATCCTATTCACATATCATTGAGAATTATTATATGTGCTGCCGAAGCAAGCACTTATCATTGAGAATTAAGTACAATGCACCAGTGTCTACTCACGTTATGTAAGATGTCTCTAGATACCAATGAGATCATCAAATTCAAAATATATATGTAAAATAAGTTGACGCATATAACAGAGTTTAACAAAGAATCTGCAATGTCTTATCTCAATACTTTTGAGGGGGCAAATGAAACACACCGATGGTATATATTTATTCTGCAGTAATCATGATTGAAAGTATGTATTCATATTCATGTACATATTCCTATTCCTATATATGCTATGAGCATGATGTTCTGTTCAAAAGAATACATTTCAAATGGCTTATAATAAATATGAGGGTTTTGTTATCTTTAACCCACGCTGCCTCCTCGGAAGTACATGCACATTATAAAGTCATTCTTATCACTGCAAGGCAATTCCCACTTCTTCGTTAAGCTTGAGCTCCCATATGTCCCTTTTACAGCTTCTCAGAGGGTGGTGATGGAGCGGAGGGTGGTGATGGAGCGAAGGCCCGCGCTCCGCACTCCTTCTCACACTGCACGTTGGCACGTTCTCCTCCTGCCGTTTGACGCACCCCGTCTCGGGTTCGGAGGACCTCTGCTTCGTGTTTGCAAAGGCGAATCTTAAGGCTTTTGCTTTTTCTTTAGTACTGAACATATGGCGAAGTTCTTTGTGTGGTGTTTGCAAATTTCTCAATATTAACTTTTGAAACTTTGGCTTTTTTGATTTGTTTTTATAATGAACACTGTACTTTGTTCAGATGAATGATAAGTTAAAAAGGCAATAAAAAATGACATCTGATGATTGTGTTTCAGGAAATATTTTCTATCAGCATAGTAGCATAAAGAACTCAAAAGAAAACATTATATCCTGTATGTCCTGATATTTCTAGCATTTATTCATCCTTTCATTCATTCATTGTCACAAATTTACTGAACATTCCTTATTATTACTATGAGCTAATAATTATGCTAGAAACTGGGTGAGGAGAGGTGGGAAATAAAGTATGTCTGTCCTAAAAGAGTTTAAAAAATATATATATGCATATGTACACCTATGTGTATATCTATGTATTTGTGTGTATGTGTATATAATGATAGACAAAGGAATAGCTATATATACACATATATGTGTGTATATGTATATTTATTCCTTATTTATGTATTTTTGTCTCTAATATTCATTAAACATATGTAGTATACAAGGTACATATTAGGTTTATGAGCAAAAGTCTTCCCTGAAATTATTTAACAGATATTTTCAATTTTCTTAATGGGATAGATAGAAATATTTTAAAATGCTTTACCATTAATCTTGGTACTTTTTCTTTAGGCCTCATGAAAGTATATTCTTTAGGATGCATGAATGTAAGCCTGTTATTGGCCATGTGATTGGCTGATCCGTGTCTTTCCTCACTTCTTGATAGAGAAGATGGAGTAAATGTTAGAGAGACATTTCTCTAAGTAAATTACAATAATCACATTTTACTCTTCCTCTCTGTAGGAAGAGGATTAGTGCACTATTAAAGCTGAAACCTGTAAATTATATGTTTAACCATATAAATACTGTGTGTATGTTTAAACATTACATGTGTGTATATACACACAGACATACAGATACAGATATGCACAAATGCACAAAAGCAAAGTTCTGTAGTTTCACTGCTTCATTGAATTACTACCTAAGTGTGTTTCTGTTTAAACCCTAATTTTGTTCAAAAGCCTGATTTTCATATTCATCTTGATTTCCAGACACTTAAATAAGAGAAGGGGTCAGGCTAAGGCCATAGCTGCAGATTTCCTTTGAAGAAAATGGTGTTAAACTATGAACATATTTAAGTAACAGAGTACACCGGTGTAACTGCCTTCACTCTGTAAGACTGGGCTAATTAAGGCAATTGTGAAGGTCAACACGGATTTCAAATTCATATGAAAATACAGATGTGCAGTGCTAACAGTGTTCACAGTTCCTTTGGAAACATGAAATGAAAACCTATAAAATGTCTACAGTTGGTAACGGATGATACGATTTTCCTGAAAGCCCTTTCCCGTTGTTTCCGTGGCAACATGAGTCTTGTGGTAGTTGGTGTTATGTGTCCATTTGACGGGGCCGTAGAGTGGCGAGGTTTTGGGATGAATACTGTTTCAGACTGTGCTGTGAAGGGGGAACATCTGCATCGGTAGACTGAGAAAGCAAATTGCTTTCTCCCGCGCAAGTGGGCCTCACTCCATGCGTAAGGAAGCACTCTCTCTCTCTGCCTGATTGTCTTGGAGCTGGGGCATCAGTCTTGGAGCTGGGCCATCAGTCTTGGAGCTGGGCCATCAGTCTTGGAGCTGGGGCATCAGTCTTGGAGCTAGGCCATCAGTCTTGGTCTGTCCCAGGACTAGGACTGGGGCTGGTTCTCAGGCCTTCAGACTGGATCTTGGATTTCTCAGCTCCATTATCACATGATTGAATACCTTGTAGGAAACATCTCTCACTCTCCTCTCTTTCCCTCTCCCTTTAAATATATAAATATATAATTATATATAATTTTATAATATATAGTAATATAATATATAATTACATGTAACTATATATGATGATATGATATATAAGTTATATAATGTATGTTATTAGTTCTGTTTCTTCGGAGAATCCAGGCTAATACAAAGCTCGTCTTACAGAACTGCGGGTGGAGACAACATATTACTACCATCCTGCTGTGATATAACCAAGTCCCAAAATATTCAATCTATCAAAGATAATGACAGTCCCTCGTTTAATTGTTAATAAAGTAAATTATCTCTGCCTCATTGAAGATAAAGCAATAATTTTGGTTTGGATTACATTTTAAAAATTAGAATTTGTAAAAATAGTATAGACATGACAGATGTACTCATTTTGCAGAACTTTCTATCTTTCTCAAGTAAAAATTTAATTTTAAGATCCCCAGAAAGTTTCGGCAGACAGAAAATGTTTTTCTCTACCACATACTAAAGCCTAAGTAGTGCACATACCAAGTTACCCATCCCCCTTGTCACTTGTACTTGAGGAGTCACACTCTTGTGTTCACTCGATACACATGTTTCAGTGACTCGGGAATGGGAAGCCAACTTTCAGGCATTTGTGTTTAGTTCAGAAACGTGGAAATGATCCTGTTAGTGCCTGGCCTCAAACTAAGGGGTTTGTGGATTAGATGTTAGTACCCAACTGCAAATCATCTAATAAAAGTCAAGAAAAAAAACCAAAGGCATTTCATTGTTAGATATAGGTTGTTCCCTCCCTTCCTTTAGATGTGAGCAAATGCCTAATTTGCCTCAGGAACCTCTACTGCCTTCCTGAAATCATGAGGGAGATTTCCTAATCTGAGGTTCATGTGGAAACAAGCAGAATCGAGGAAACCAGACAGAAACAATCCATGGAACTACGTGCTCTGTATCTGGACATTGCAATACCAATGCACTTCCTGTCAGGTGAAATCAGCTATTGTCATGCATTTTCCTTACTTTTAGTCTAGTTTTATTCTGAAATTTGGTTTCTTCCAGCTGAAAAGTCCTTTGAAAATGACAGATTCTGATATTGGTATTATCTCAAGTACAGTTGATAAGGAGAATATGGCTAACAGGGTAATTGGCTTCATTATCAGAATGGGTGAAAAAGCAAAATCCACGTACTTCAGAGGCCATTTCCGGTATCGGAAAGCTCTCAACTAACTTCGACCAAACAGGGATGTGTCTTTGTCCTTCAAATGAATAGTTTTTATCAAAAAAATCATATGCGTTTCATAGAATCCTGTAGTTGGAAGGGAAACTAGAGAACATAAAATCTACTCTCTTCCTCGCTATGAAAGTTGACTTGTCTTCTTGTCATTAAAAATAAAGAAATGAGATACATTTTTCTTGTGAATCTAGAATGCATATTTTTTCCTGGTGAATTGAAACCTTTGCCATTATGTAATGGCCCTCTTTAACCTACTAATGCTACTTTTGCTTTAAAGTCTATTTTAAGATTGAAATAGTCACAAAGGGTGTGTTTTAAGTCATTTTTTTGTGATAGTGTTCTTATAATTCTCATATTTGATAATATATTTGAAAATATCAAAGTTTAATTCTGCTGTTAACAGCTTCTAATGTCTTTAGTCGTGCCTTGTCATAGGTTTTGTTACCACATTTTTCTTCTATTTATTTATTTTAAGCTGTTATTTAGCTCATGAAAGTACTTAAAAATCATGAGGCTCATATCTTGAGAGTGAGTTCCTCCAGAAATAATTGGTATTTACATCTTCTGGGCACACTTGAAAACTACCAATTTGTGTCCACTTTATTTTAATCTCTAACCTTTAGGGTTCCTGTATCATATATGTGTGTATATTTGAGCATTAAACTTTTGTGATAGCAAGACTACGGATTCATACGTGGATGGAAAATATTTTTCCTTCTCTTTTATTTTTCTGTTTCTTTCTGTCTTAAATTTTATCGAGGTCTAGTAAAGGTCAAGATAGATATTATAGCCCCCTTTATCTCAACTTAATTTTATTTTTTCTGGTCCGTCATTTCACTAAGCAAGCTGGATTTTCGAAGAATTGGCTTTGAATAGTCTTTTCAATTTCTACCCTTCCATTTGAGGTGAGTGCATGGCTTCATCTTTATATCCCTACAGAGTCGTTAAAACCACTGTCTTCAATGCAGTCCCAGAATTATTTCTTGCTTTTTTCTCTGGATCCCTTCATTCTTCCATATTGATCCATTTGAAACTTTTATGTCAAGTTTAATTCAATTATCATCCATCTTCTCAGGTGGCACAGTGAAGATCTCATAATTCAGGTGGCACAGTGAAGATGCAGGCCATGACCTTCCTAATGTCTCTTTCTTCTTTTTTCCCACTCACTCTGTTTCTCTGCACCTACTGTCCTTCTCCAATGTTGAATCTGGGAAGGAGGAACTGGGGAAAAAGTAGAGATATTTGGTGTACTTATTTCATAAACTGTGGCAACCATCTTCAACTCACTTCTTTGGATTTTGTAGTCAAGTATAATATGAAGTTTTGGGAAACTCCATTAGGTCAGCTTTAATAAATTGTATGCTTCACACTTATATATAGTACAGTAATAAAAGAAAACACTGCATGCAGTAACATCCTTGTAGTACTGTATGTAAAAATTGCTATATTGACTGCAATGAACCAAAGTAAAGTAAAACGAATGCTAAAGTGAAGATAAAGTTTTATCTCTCTGAATAGGAAGTTAAAAACCTTGAGTAAGTCAACAAGCTTTTTACTCTCAATTTCCTTTCTGATTAAAAGGAAAATTTAGATCAGATGATCACTTACATTCTTTCAATATACAATTATAATTCTGTTGTCATAAATTACCTTTATTCTTACAGTGCAAATAGTTCCTTCAAATTGTATAACAGTATGAAAAATGAAATCTAACCCTCATCAATAACCAAATTCATTTGAATAGCTAGGAGACATAACCAGGTAACAAATATACACTAAATGTGTTTTGGATCTATTTTCCTCCTTCCTCTCCAGTTTAGATCATTGAAAATACTATATGCCTCGCTATCAAGAGAAAAGTGAATGTTATCAATCTGCTAAATTGGTTCTATTGCCTGGATTCTAAAGTGCTGTTATAGTAAAATACAATAGTTTGGACTCTCTGGGTTGACTTGGCAGATAAAATTTCTCCCTCCACACTTACAAATAATCTTAGTCATGTTATTCTTTTGAAATCAGTAAGATTGATTGTTTTCAAATATTAATATACACACTAAATATTTCATCAATTTAAATATTTATTAAAATTAAAAGAGTTGAGGTGAATTTATGTAACTAAGAAATAATTTCATATGGTTTAACTATCTGAAACCAGATGAGAGCTCTTGTTAAGTTCATATGAAACATTTTTAATGCTTCCAATATAATTGCCAAACTTAAGGGTATACAGCAAAATGAATGTCAGTGGCCTTGTTCTCTCTATTTTGGTTTTTAAAAAAAGTCTGGAACATGAAACTAAATAAGTAAGAGAAAAATGAATCCAACTAGGCTTTTTATATTTTTTAATTCTGCTTTATTTCCCACGTAGATATTTACTTTACTCTTTAATGATTCACTTAAGAATTTTCACAAATATTGGTAAAATTCTCTACTAATAAATACTTACAGGAATATTGAGTGTATACTCACTGTCTGATATATATATTTTGTTTTTCATGAGTCTCTAAATATTTTAAACTCCATGCTATTTTGAATGAGATTATGCAAATGTTAAAAGTTTGCAGTCAATGTTTTGAGAGTCTAATGAGATAGGAAGAAAGAGGATATTTAGTTCCCTGTTTGCAATAAAAGAAAGAGTATATTTATTTCTCTGTCTACGATAGACTCACGGTAAGATTAAGTGGAATACAGACACTTTTGGTATTGCTTATTATCATGTCAGTATTTTGAGATTTTTTTCCAATAAATAAATGAAGTAGAAATATACACACATTAATAATATTTTTTAAATTTTGGTCTGTGAACAAAACGTGATAAATGAGGAGTCTAATAATTATTTCTAAAATGAGGGTGATACCAAAGTCAGGAATTAGATCATGAACTCTGCAAGGAAATGAATTTTGGGTGCTCCAGCTCATTGGATCACTGCTTCATCACTGTCGCCCTGAGACATTCATGGTTCTCTTAGTATGGCTTTTAGGCCCATTGCTTCTGACTTTGTGCCATGCTTGGGGCAAGAGAATCTTTCTGTGAGTGTATTTATAACCTTCCCTCTGCTAAATATGCCCACCACAGGGCCATTGAATCTGTTTTCTTGCCACCGTTCTGACATTCTGTTGGTATTTATTTCCTGTTGCTGCTATAACGAAATACGTCAACCTAATGACTTAGAACACAAATTTATCTCCCTTCACTTCTGTATATCAGAAATACAAAATGGTTCTCCCTGAGGTTAAAGCAAGGTGTCAGCAATGTGCCACTCTTTTCTGGAGGACCCAGAGGTGAAAGAAACTGTTTTTGTCTGTTCCAGTTTCTAAGAACTGCCTGCATTCATCAGCTCATGGTCACCTTCTGTCTTCAAATCAGCAACCATCAGTTGAGCCTTTTTCACAACCCATTACTCTCATTTGTGTGCATCTCTCTTCCACTTATACCAAGCCTTATAGTTACATGGAGCCCACCCAGATGCAGGGGACTAGGAAGACATCTAGGGGCAGGACATTTACTGCCTACCAGACGTCTACATAGGAAATCACCAACATTTTGTTCTCACCAACTCTCCTGAGTTCCTAAAGGAATCCCATCCCGAACTCTAGTGATTCTCCCTTTTTGAGTCTGTGCATGTTGTGATTATCCAAAATCTTTCCCCAAAATTTATTTTTTAACTACCTACTCCAAGAATATCAACCCTCCTAGGAATTTAGGGTTTGGGAAGCAAACACCAAGGCTACTTGTAATTTTGTTCTGCCTCATAGCTTTCATTTGAAAATAGGTAAAGGAAGAGGACATTCAGGAAAAAAAACAACAGAAAAGAAAAAATATATGTTAATATTGCAAATTATCATACAATCATGCATGTCAATATTTAGGGAGCCCAAAAATGCTTGCCCTAGGATATAAAGTTCTGCAACACCACTTCATAAAAAAAAAGTAATAAAATCCATAAGGAAGATCATTTTAACATCAATTATGTTAAAAAGGTGTTCTCATTAGTTAAAGCAGAGTTGGAAGTAGAGCACTTTCCATCATGCAGATAATGAATATGGGTAATCAAGTCCCTTAAATAAATTTACTTTATTACACAAATTATTCACCTCAATTATCAATTTGGCCTGTTGTCTTTAGATGATTATTCAATTCTCATGTGTGCAATTTTGCTCAGTTAGAACATGTGATGACTATGATAGCGATGGAATTTACTAGATGTCGGTGTACGGGAACTCTGCCACAGTGCAAATTATTTCCATGTCATGCTGTTTCACACCTTATGTGAAGGATAAATTGTTTCCTCACCTGGAATCACCTACCCTTGTAATTGGAGCTCATTTCTATAGTTATATCAGAATAACAAATCTTTGAAGATTTTTTTCTAACTCTTTCCTCTTAATTTTATTCAAACCAAAGAAATATTTTGTGTTCAATACTGAGGTTACATCACTTGATTAGCATAATGGGAGTATTTAAATATTTAAGAACAAACTCTATTGTTTTGTAACTAACTTTAGAAAACCTCCCTCAAAATCCATCTCTTTCAGTACAAATGAATTGTGCACGGGAGAATGGTAGGCATACGAGAAGACACGACTAAATCAGATCATCTCAGTGGAGAACGCGTAGTAATTGGAGGATTTGCTAAAAACCATGTAATTGGGGCAAGGCATGGGAATGTTCTATTTGTTAATTATCAACTGTATTATATTTTACGTGCCCACAGTTAGCACTCCCAGTTAAAAGTCAAGGTCTTCCAAACATCTAAATATCTCTATATGAAAGTTATTCGGTCCAATACATAGGTGAAAACTTAAGTTTACATAGTACAACGGACAATGAAGGACCATGTTAAAAATCTAAACCTGGGCACAATTCAGACTAAAGTGGCATTTTGTCATTTGAATTCTATCGTGCTTTTTATCCTAGGCCCCTCATGAAAGATATCTGAAACAGAGCCAGAGCTGTAAGAAGAGTAGTGAAAGGCACAGGCTAAACTAACGAAGTGTCGTGGTTCTGGGGCCCTTTTCCTACTTTTTGCAAAGATCTGCGTGCAATATGGAAAGCCTTTTCTCACTTTAGTCCATCTGCCCTTTTGTCAAATATACTTAAAATTGTTGGTGAAATTAAAATGATTTAGTATAATAATCCCTCTGAAATGAACTTTAAATGTTAGTTTCACAGAAAAAAAAATGAGTGTTAAAGTAGAATGTTACATTTCTGACCGCCATTGAATGTGAAATCAGAAGTAGGATAAGTTACCAGTGCCTTATTTTATCTATTACATCTGTAACTGTTTTTATTTTATTTTTAAAATTACACTCAGTTTTATGCTGGAGTGGCAGCCTGGGAAGTGCTCTGTGCCTGTATCCTCCCAACTCTGCCTTCCATGACGTCGTATTGATAGCGTGAAAGCGACGATTGGAGGGTATTTATAGTTCAGAAATCAACGAATGCCACCGAACAGGGTTTCCCTCCTCCTCCCAGCTGATTGTTAACCATTTACCAATATACCACTGCGGTGCCGACGCTAATGATCTCTGCTTTGCCTAAGTTATGTGCCCCTAGACAATCCACTAAGGTGAAAGGCTTCAAATTCGAGCCGCCTCCATGCTTACTGATGGGTGGTTAGTTGTGTGCAGATAACTTCCTTTGTATCTAATAGAGACACCCAAGCTAAGAGAAAAATGCTGATTTTCATGCTTTTTAAAAATATTCATTACTGCACTCAACGATTTGAACATATTTTCTTAAAATAGTCTGTCTAATGGGCAAAAGAGGAGAGCCATTGAATTCAGATTGCTTTTAAGTACATAATGAAAACATCAGCAAGACCCAAGGTCAAAATGAGGTCACATGAAGAATTTTGACTGTTTATTTAACAAATTTTAATTTGTTAAATAAACACAAATGAATAAAAATACATCCTATGTTGTCTCTTTTCTTAGTAACACATACTGAACATGAATGAGAAAAGAGTGTTATATTTGTAAAAACAAAGGATATTTTTAAAAGCCTTGATGAAGTAGAGGCACTCAACTATTAGCTGAAAATAGGTGTGGGTGAGACAATTGTAAAAGATCAGAAATAAAAATATATATTTTTAGGAGGATACTGCATTTAAATAACTTTAAGTGTCTCTAAGTTCGCACGTCACCTTAAAGGAACTGCAAATGGGAATTGTGGAAGATACACTATAACTATGTTTTATAAAAGAAAAAGTGAAAGGTATCTGTCTTGAAAATAGGGACGAGGTGATAAAGGACTGCCTGTGTAAGTATGTGAGGGAGTAAAGCAGACGTCTACCACTGAGCAGGGAACCTACGAATGTTGTCATATGCTCCCTGACAATTTCTTCCCTTTCTATCCAGAAGAGGGGTACCATCATTTCCATATGCAATGTCAATACTGAAAAGCCAATTTAGCAACTGTTACTCTCACATTCCATTTTTTCCCTTTGCATGAAATTATCATCCCTGGAATGTTACATGTACCAAATTTTTAAAACAAAAATGAAGGCAAATTTTACTTAAATTTTGTCAAAATACACTTTGTCCTCATCAAACATTCTAGAATCTAAACAATATGGTGCTGGTGCAAAACCATACAATCCCAACACAGCTGAAATAATTTTGATCTAGTTTCTAAGAGTAATCATTAAGCACTGAAAACAACCATCCTTACAGATACTTCTCCTTCCAATTTTGACAATTATAAATCCATTGCTTTTAATATACATTAAAATAGCAATAACCAATCAGAAACATTGTCTGTTGGTCATTCAGATTCGTAAGGTTTGGGTTTTTTTTTATATGGTTTAATCACCAACTAAAAGCAGCCATCATCAAAAAACAGAAGTTTGATATGAACAGTGGGAGGGATCTGAGAAAAACATGGACAAGATTAGTAACTTATTTTCCCAAGAGCTGTGTAAGAGTACTGGTGTTCACTGGATTCAAGGATAGAGTTAGGAATGATCAAGAAGGCTTGTTCTCCAGGCTACCTACACTGGCAGCAGCCAATACATTATCAACAATAGACTGTTTAATTATTGATGTCGCTGGTTAGCAATCAGAACACTGAAAGGTTTAAATTTTAGATTGTAAACAAATCAGTCTTCTGACCAATCAAGGCTAATACAAAATATCTTGGCAGTTAAATTAGGTGTTTACTCTTCCAATACATTTCTTCCTCTTCCATTTTTTTTTCTCAACTTTGGATTGGAAAACAAAACAAAAAGTAAAAATCAGCAGTATAAATTATTTTTTGTCTATGTGTTTTCTTTAGGTTTTACCTCAGAATCATTTTGGTTGGTTTTCCAAATATCCCGGAGTGAATACTAATTACTCTGAGCCATTAATTGTCCCTCAGATTAAAGATGCTAATGGACACCTGGAACTCTCACAGTTGTCTATAATTCATGAGTGTGCCCAGCCTATTAGACCAACACACACAGGAGATCATACTAAATACACCTGGATCCTTAGTAATGTCTTTGAATTAAGGTATCCTGGAATTACCCTGCCTTAAAGCTTCCTCTTATGTGAGCTAATACAGTTTACTTATTTCTAAAACATTTCTAGTAGATTCTTGGTATTTGTAGGTGGAAGTACCTTAACCCAACCTTGTCGCTCTTTATTATTATTTACTTATTTCTGACAGTCTGTAGAAAATGTTGGTTATATGGCACATGCGAACATGCACCAAAACATTTTGAGACATAAAATAACAGACAGAGGACAGAAAAATATAACAGAATTCAAAGTTATCAAAAAAGTCTTTAGGTAGAATAGGAGACCAAGGATTTTGTTTGATAGATAAAAATGTGGAGGAAAAAATAAGAAAATGAAAAAGCTGGATGTCTGACTGAAAAGCCTGATTTGACAGCTCATCACAGAATATTACAAACGTATTGCTTATATGGCAGTGTGGCCTGTGTTCATGTACTGAGAGAATTACCCATTATCTCCATTACTCTTGGTTGGTATATCGAAGCTTTGGGGAAGTTGAATTTAGTTTATCCCATAGTGTATATAATATTTATTGTGCTATATGTTCTAGTCTAGATTTTCACACTAATATTGATGCTGTATTTGTTACAAACCAATATTGATTATGGAAAAAATACAATACTAGGCATACTTTGTGAACACAGATAGGAAACTTATCTCATGGAAACATTCCTAGTAGTCATGAGAAAACTAAAGAAACAGCAACAAGACTTGTTTTTCTAACATTCTAAGGAAACCTTTGAGAGAAGCAACATTTTGGATAATTTTTAAAATCTGAGGAAAACAGTAACATGATTTTGAGCTACATGTAATTTTCAAATATTCAAATTTAGAATTTACATTTTCCTGTTGTTTGTCCACTATATCTCAGGTTATATAGATTAGTAGTTTTTTATTTCTTTTTAGCCTAAGACTGTCTTTATGAATACATACATTCAATTAACGTATATGCAAATAACACTTCTAAAATTAGGTTGATATTTGCTTGCATAAGCATTTGCATTTGTGCCCAAGACAGGTCCATAGATTTGAATACATTAGATTACATGTAGTGTAAAAACAATTAGTAATTTTTCTGCACATTGCCAATTAAAAATTGTTTTCTTGATCTTTTATCATTGATGGTGCGTTCCCTTCTGTTAACCATTTAACTTCCAAAATTATAGCTATATTTTATTTATGGTCCCTGGTGGTGTAGTGGCTTAAGGCTTCGGCTCTGGTGCTGTCAGCACTGCGGCCTGGGTTCAATTCCCAGCCAGGGAGCTACCCACATACCAAAAAACAAAAAAAAACAAACAAAAAAAACCAAAAAATAATATGGTAATATAAAGCATGAGTTGTTTAGTAGAAGTGTCGTAAATGTTACTAAATCAGATTTGAATTGTCAACTACTGTCTGTTTCTTCAGAACTATCTTCTAAAAACTACCTAGTAGTTAAACTTTTCAATATTTTGTTGCAGTTGTGTGTGAACACTGATGTATTATTATGATTTCCAATCTGCTAATAACAAATGCATACTTAGTACAGATAGGTGCAGTTGAAAGTATGAACATAATCTCTAAATTAAAGTAAATTACATTATTCTTTTTAAAAATTTAATTAGATTTATTGAGGTGACATGCATTAATAACATCATTTAAGTTTCATGTGTAAAACTTATAAAATACCACCTGCATACTCCATTGGGTGCTCCCCACCCAGTCGCGTCTCCTGTCACGATGTACTTGACCTTCACTACCCTGCTCTTCCTTTCCCCACTCCCCTCTGGTAACCACCATTCTGTTGCTCATATCTATGACTTGTTTTGTGTGTTCCTTTTTGTTCTATATCACACACGTGAATAGAAACTGTACATTGTTCTTATGGTGTACTTACGATACAATTAATAAAATATAGAAGCCATTAGTTTTAAATTTGAATATTACCATATCAATGCTCATTATCAAATGTAATTAAAGAACCTTCTTTTATTAATGTCTGTAGTTCTACTTGTAGAAGTTCCCTTGAAGATTTTTTTATATGACATAATGTATTCAGTTCCTACAATTTTTTTCTAATGCACTACTTTAATTGTTACAGATAGATTTGGATTTATTTTAAAGCAACACAATCCCATACAAATATAAATCTATAAGGTTGATTATTTTACTAACAATTAATTATGACAAAATGCAGCTATAATGTATTTAAGGCCATATATTTTTAGGCCAAATGAGTGTTTTACATTAAAAAATTATATACAAATATATGGAAGAGATTATGCTAATATATGTATTTCCATGGTAAAATAAGATTTTTAAATATATTAAAAGTGCATTATGAAAAATGATACAATTATGCAAAACTATAATTTTATATCTGCTCTGAACTGTTAGATTACCTCATTTTCTTGTTAAATTCACTTCTAACAGTAATGCTTTTTATTATATTGCTTCTGGTATTATGCTAACATTTTGTAATTTCTCTTTATTCTTATGCTTTTGAAATTTATCTATATTCACATTGATGGTCTTAGTTGAAACATATTAACATGATTAATAATTTAGACATTTGAATAATCTCCTTTTTCAAAAATGATGCAATAAATTCTCTGGCAAGTGTGAATATTCATTTGCACAAGGGGAATTTTTGTGGTTTAGTTTTTATGTATTTCTAAATATTGAAAAGAAAAACTAACCATAACGTTACCTTAATTTACATTTTCAGAATATGTTTTATTTCTCAAAAATACATTTCAAAATAAAAAACAATTTGCAGACAATTTCAATTATAATTACATGCGAAAACCAGAGATAAATATATATAAATTGAATCGCTTTCATCTTGGATACTTGCTTTACATTGAAGCAACATTTGGACCGAGGTAAAATTCTTAGATTATAGATGTCGCTCCCCTGAATTCTGGTACTCAGTGTTACTATGGAGAAGTGTGACCAATACATTAGGAGAAGGCTAATAACACTTTTTGCTATTTGTAGGTAACCTGATCTTTCTACTGACTTGCTTATAGGATTCTTTAATATTAAAGCTAACTAATAGCAAGTTTATTTTAATATGAATTTTCCCATATCAGCTTGGGTAGAAGACAGACATTTGTATTGTAATGTTCATACTTTTTTTTAGTTATTTTTTTTCCTCAGATTTTCTTATTCTTTCCCACTATGGTCTGTTCTCATTCAGGACCATTATTGTTGTACACATAGTAATTTCTTTGGTTATCTTCAAATTCTACAGTTTAATTTTTATTTATCTTTATGGCTTTTGTCTTTTCCCTAACATTTGACATGGCTTCCAATAGGTGTTTCAAATGTTCTCAGGTATTTGTCTGCTCTTTTATTGCTATAGTAATCTTTGTACTCTTTTTACCTTTCTCTATTATTTCTTTATTAAATTCTGTCAACTTGGTTTTTATATCTTTATTTAGCCAACGTGTCTCATCACTGAGCTTTCACTGTGCTATTTTTCATACACTTACTTTTCCTTCTCATTGTGACAAGCTATATAAGTGATTGTTTCCATACAACCACAGAGCTTGACGGGTGTCAATTAGGGTTACTGCAACAGAGTTTGAAAACACATCTCAGTGTCTCACACATGGCACGTGAGCTTTACATAGCTGAAGTGTATGGATCAGGAAACACACTTGTTGTAACATTCCGGGGGCAGGTCATCCACACGTCTTCACACTGTTTTTTAAAAACAAATTTAACATCTCTGATTACTTGGGCACGTCTACTCTCTTCACCCCTCCACTTTATTTTTTAAATCTCTCTGTGCTCCATATTTTTCTAGAATCTGCATCTAAGTTCATAGGCTATCACATCAAATATAATGAGCCCAATTACCATTTCATGTCGTCCATACGATGTATTTCTCTAGAAAAATCCTATCCTTGGATAAAAAGACTCATTTGTGGAAGCGGGGTCTACCTTGCTGGAAGACAGTTGACTATGCAGATTGGCTGCATTTTATATTCATGATCTCCAGATTCCAGTCCACCCTCAACAATACCCCAGGCCCTTCTTTGTTTTGCATCTCCCTCCTTCCGTCCTTCCTTCCTTCCCTCCATCCTTCGTTCCTTCCTTCCCTCCATCCTTCCTTCCTTCCTTCCTTTCCTTTCCTTTCTTTCTCTGTTCTCTCCCTCCCTTCTTTTTCTTTTTTTTCCCCCTCTCTCTCTCTCATCTTTGCCTTCTTCTCTCCCTTCACTACAATTATTTCAAGACATCTATATTCACCTAAAACTTTACTCTAAGGACAGAATTTCACTTTCTAGTCCACAAAGGAATTCTAAGTAATAACAGACATGGCTTCCATTTCTACTTCTGAATCGAGAAGCTCGCACGCTCTACCACATCCATTCCCCTTTGCTTTGGCACAGCATGGAAGATCTTCTCTTGCTTCTCAGGTCTTTGCTTGCTTCTCCAGAACCTCGTCTTGTCAGTTACTTCTTGTCTTCACTGAATCTTCCCTTTCAGGCTCTCTGACTGATTCTCATTAGCCTTTAAACATGCTTTAATCTGTCACCAAATGCCAAAGAACAAAAATAAAGAAAACTCCTGAGCTGCCGAGATGCTGACGCATGTAAAATTTCTCAGAACTCTCCATTTATGTGTATCCTAGGAAGGTTCAGATCTCTGTTAGTAAAACAGAAATAGTAAATAATTTTGACATCTGGCCCTACTCTGCTCCTCCTCTTGTATTTACTCTCTTAATGGAAGTTACAAACATCCACCAGATAACCGAGAGATAAAGTGTGGTATGACACGATGTATGGCATCTATGTACATCATAGAATGCCATGTAAGTACCCTGTGTTAAATTTTTGGAGTTAAAAAGGTGACTTTTTACCTTAAAGATAAATCTATTATCAAAATAGAAAAACAAAAAACAAATCACTATGCTATTTATAACAATGTACATTTCCATATATATAAGTACATTTATAATTAAACAATTCATAAATATAAATGCTCAAGGCATCTTTTTCTCTTCAGAATTATTTGCATATGCAATTTTTAAATATACATTACATTTAAAATTTTATAATAATATATATGCTAATTTATAATTTTAATATAATGGTTGATTTGGTTATTTTTTAATATTGTAAATATAAAAAATTGGCAGGAAAAATGAATGAAGTAAAATAAATTCAAATACGGGTTATGACAAATATAAATATATCAATTTATTAAAAATTCCAAGTACAAATTTTGCCATGATAAGAAAAATAAGCTTTATAAACCTACCTTGTAATATTTGAGCTGAAATGTTTGTATAAATCATGGAAGAGAAGTGTAACTCTATTTAGGGATAATTATTTTTTAAAACAAACACTTTAAATGCTTTCCCTTACCATTATCAGTCTCTCATTTTTAAGGTACCAGTGTGGTAATTACCCACTGAAAATGCATTAACAAATTGATCAGTTAGCATATTGAAAGGATTTGACAGAGTATAAGGAGCAATATGCCTCTGTTTTATGCACTAACTGACTTTAATGAATCAACTAAAATTTTAAGACCTGATGTTAACTTGCAATTGGGTAAGTGATCAATTAAAAAATCAACTCAAATTTTATATAGTCAGTACTGACAGCATCAGCTTCAAACAGCTGCTGAGTTGCTGAAGAGATAAATTAATGTGATTTTCAAATGCAAAGCAATACACTATTTCCAGAAGAAGATTTTGAAATAAATGTTTGGAGCTAGATGTATAATCAAAGTAAAAAAGGTAAGAAAAAAATTTACAAATAACATAGGGACCAAAAAAGCAAATTTTGCCCTTTGTAGACTCTTCACCAGCCTTTGTTTCTTGGTTATTGATTTGCTTGAATATTGGAGATAAAACACTGATTACTGTCATTCACTTATCTCGCATTTGCAAACAAAATTAAAATGTTAAAACTTCTGGAAGAGAAGGCAATGAGAAGTTAGTCCATAAGTTAGAGTCAACTAAACATTATTGAATGATCTGGTATGTGCAGGTTATCAAAATGAATTAAACACATTCTTGACTTGAATAATCTCAGAAATAAAAATGGATGTTATCGACAATTACTGTATAAGTGATGATTTTACATAGAAATTAGATGGAAGGAGTGAAACTGCTTTTTTTCAGAAGAAAGTGAGAAAAACGCATTTCAGGAAAATTCAAAAACAGATCCATAAGCATGATTGATTGAATGTGGCATATTTGGAAAATACGGAGTAGATAAAACTGGCCAGGAAGCAGGATGTGGTCATCCTGATAAATTAAACTTGAAAATGGCTGAGACAATTGATGAAGACTGGAAAGCTTCAATCTGTAGGAAATCACAAGGCAGGATACATTTAGAGTGAAACACGATCCAGTTGTGTTAGTTGGTGTCTGACAGAGATAATAATCACAAAGAAGATGATTGGGAGAGACAGACTATATATATGAGGAGATTATTGCAAATAGACAGGACAGACCTAAGAATTTTCACTGATACTGGGGTTTGAGATGGACAGAACAGATTTTTAGCAATATTAAAGCTATTTCTCCTGTCCTCACTATTCGTGCTTTGTGTTTTCTGAGTGCTACACTTAACCCATACCAAATGTAGACAGAAACAAACTTCAGTATTTTCAGAATTGTAAATAATAAAGGCCCTTTCAAATCAAATGCCCTCTCACTATGTCCATCATTGGGGCAGCTATGTCATTGGTTTAAATGATTTATAGATACATAAATTTTATTTGCCCTAATCTTACATAAATCTTTTATATGAAAGTAAAAATTCCATAGACATTAGTGCCCTTTACCTAGTCTGCTTTCTCTGGGCATCAGAAGTGGAAACCAATATGGCTGCTCTGGAGATCCACCTAGCTGCCCTGACAAAGAGACATTAACTGAGACTTACGATGTCAACAGAATTCGTAGCATGTCACTGAACCCTCACCAAAAAGCATGACAGTTATTTCCAATTTGCTGGCAGTCATGTTACACACACTATTATGAGGCCAATTACTCGTGAAACACAATTATTATGATACAAATTTCTGATTTTTCCTCCTTACAACATTTCTAGAGCTAAGTGAATAGTTCCTATTCTAACCATTCCATATTTCTCTTCTTTGTTTATCCATAATCTCTTCATGGTGTTGTGAATTTCCCTGTTTCTTTGCTCTGGGCTGTTCCTTTCCAGTATTAAAACCTTCCTTGCTGTTAATAGGAAATATTCATGTTCTGCTTTTGTCCTTGCAGAAAATTTAAAAATTAGATCTTTATCAAGTGTTTTACTTTCTTGTTTTCTGCCAAATGTTTTCTTCTTAGTCAAGAACTACTTTCACTTTCTTTCTCCCTGACTCTACGGGGGTTGATTCTCTTTACATCCAGGTGCACCCAGTGTGGGACTGTTGTTCTAATGGGTGCCCTCAGGACCCTGGTTTCTCTTAGACAAGTGAGGACTACGGTCAGCTTATCCTGACTTCCAATTGAGTATCAGTTTAAAATAATTTCACTGTTACTTTAACACATGAGATTCATTGTAAACACCCTAAAAGAATGAACCCCTTGTCCTGAGCTATAGCATCTCTTCTGGCTTTACTGTTTAAGCAATTTCTCTCCAGTATTTTGTGGGATCTTTGCACATGGATGGTAAAGAAACATGCATCTAAAGAACAATGACAAAATAAGTTTAATTAATATTATAATAGAAGTTGTCAAGAAATCATATAAGAATAATGTAAAATTGAACTGGGGTGGTTGCAGAGTATTGAGACAATGGCTTTACATCACTTGGGACAAAGCTAATGATATCTGAAAATAAGAGGCCATTGAGGTGTCATTTGGCTTTCTGTTTGGGGTACATTATTCAAAGTGACAGCAATTATGTCTTGCTTTTACTTTCAATGTTTCGCTACAAAATGTTCAACTATAAAGATAAATAATGGCTCATTAGTCACTACTATGTTATTTTTTCATCCTAATTATGTGCATATGTAACTCCATTTGACACCATAAAGGAAAAGATATATTTATCTTCCAAATTAATAAACTTTCAAAAATTACCCCAGCATTATGTTAGAAACTCACCAAAAATGTTAAAAATGAAATGTTCCTGGATCTATATCATTTAAAATATCACAGTGAATTTTATATTGAAATAAGAAAATGCATAAACACATATCAAGAAAGAGTTAGTTACTATCTCTTAAATATGTAGACTTGTCTAAAGAAATACAATAGACATAATATTTTATATATTTCAAGAGTGAAAAAGTCTTGAATTTTCCAAGATTAAAATCCTGGATCCTTTTAGAATATATCTTTTAGTTATACTGGATCACATATGAAAATTCTAAGTTAATTAATATATATAAGACTCTAGAACCAAAAGTAGTATGCTTTTGACAATTTCTTCACTAGGATCGCTAAATATTGCAATAATATTTACAATGTAAGGCAAAACAAATACAGAGAAACATCTTCACAAAATCCAGTCACTTGTATGGTGTCTCGATGGGGCCCAAAAATACTTGCAGAATATTTTAAAACTATTCTGTGCATGGATGATGATAGAAGAGCCATTATGTGTGACCAGAAGTCTCTTTATGTCCTTGGAAAAGAAAAATACTATAAATATGGTTTGTTTTCTTTTAAATGTTATAGTGGTATCATCTCATGTTATGTTTGTCAAATGTCAGACATAGACTCTATGGATCATGAATTTAATGTAGTGGTCTGTGGCTCGTATGTACACATTAAATAAATTAGATTAAACATGGAGAAAGTGCTGAGCAACAGAGTTATTTCAAATATTAAGGATGCATATAGTGCACAGAATTTTAGCTTCAGTTTTACGCATGCATTCGTTCCTATTGAGCTGGTAAGAACCAGCGTAGCCATAACAGTTGTTGATGTTTGGCACCCACATGAATTGATCAATGCATCCATCTGATGTTGGATTCCACCCCACAGGCCACGGTAATGGTCTTCATCACCAACCCTGGATGTGATTTATATACTTTTTACATTTACATGCCAAATATGTTTCTGATGGTTATTTAGAACCCAAATGTTAGAGCAGATCTACGACTGCAGATACATTTTGATGACAATGGAAGGTGTCAGTGGGATTCATTAAGTGCGTGCTCTAACAAACGGCACCAGCTAATGAGGTTATTTTTAAGCAAAATAAGTTTTAAAGTAGTTATAATATTGTAAAAAGCAGACTTTGAACACCTAGGTGGCATATTCTAGAGAGTATGTAAGAGTATTACATTTTTCTGTTAACTAACACACTTTCCTTTCATCATCTTCATCCAGTTTGAGGTCAATCCAAAATCTTTGTGGGAGCCAAATGTTTCTAGTAATGTATAAGAAACAGTATAAATTATGAAGAGATAAAACTGAGTGGCCAAGAGTATTGTCATCTTTAGTGCTCCTGCATTTGAAGATATACCTAACTAGTTATAAAACAGGTCAGAGTCCTTATGCAGAGTACATCCCTTGTAGGGAGAAGCTGGGTATCGCTAGCTAATGCATATGTTTGTGGATAAGTAGGAAACTAAAAAATAATGTTCTTGCCGGCAGAAGCAGCAGCCCAATCTATCTTGTTCTTATGTTCATAGTGTTGTGTAATAATCCAGTGTCCTTCCCACCCTGTAAGGGGAAGGTCCAAATTCAATTTTCACAATTCCATTTGTTCTTCTCGTGTTATTAGCATCAGAATATTACCTTATATGTGTAAGTGAAGTCAGTAGGGCAATATTTAAATTTAAGAGTATTATGTGTAAGGTTATGAATCTCTATTTCTAATAAAATTAGAATATATTTTAGGAAAAGATTCTAATAAATTCATAAAGAAAACAACAAATTTTAATTATGTCAAAATTGTTATTTACTGCAATGACGTCTCTCGAAGGTCTGGGAACCCTTTGGAAAAGAAAAGGACTTCTCCTGTATTAGTTATTTTGCTGTCTGAAACCAAGTGGACCCTTGCAGACCTGACAGTCCCCAAGGAAATATTATTCATCATGTATTTATAGTTATTGGATTAAAACTTTGTAATGTGCTACGTTCAATTAATAATAATATGGAGCAGGGTGAGATATGAAATGCATTGTGCTTTTTTCAAAGCCTCTAATATGGGAAAAGACAAGCAGTTTGTCCTAATGAATGCATCTAATTGGTGCACTTTATTATAAAACACTGGAGCAGCATTTTTCAAGAGGCAGTCCTATTTGTAACTGGCTGTCTTCGGCATGTCAGGGGGTTATAAATGTGCTTCTGACTAGAACTGCTGATTAGCATTTCTGGGATCCCAGGAAGTTAGTAAAAGCTATTGGCCATTAAAGAGAGACCTTTTTCAGCAGCCTTCAGTAAGAGAGTTATAGGCCAGTGACCTATGGTTGTTATTCAGTGTAAGTAACTTCAGGAAGATTATTTTAAATAATGTAATTAGTGATATATATGATCAAAAAGGAAGAAAAACATCAATGAGAAAATATGATGCTTCGTTGTAGCACACATATTTCAGCTTTTCATGAGTGTGTTTGAAATGTCTAGTGCAAGGGGTATCTCCACATTATTATGATCTGAAACACATTATTATATTTTGCATTTTTGTTTCATGTTCCTCAGCAACTCAGAGTCAATGAATGTAAATCAGCCACTGGTGAAAAGAAAAATGGGGAAAATTATATTTCAGTAGCATCGTTAACAATGACAAGGCCAGACCCAAAGTCACTTATGAAATAGAGTTTGAGTGGCACACTAAAAGGAAAAAGGTATTTATTTTGTTTTCTGATAAAGAATATAAAAACAAATGCAAACTTAACACACAATTTTTGAGATGCTAGGTAGCTATACTATTTAACTTTTACAATATTCAAATAATGTCTTCAATAATCATTTTCAAGATGTAATATGTGGATGAACAAAAGGTGGTATAGACACACAACAGAATATTATTCAGCCAAAAAAGAAATGCAATTTTGACATATGCTGCAGCACAGGTGAACAATAAGAACATTATTGTCAGTGAAATAAGTCAGACACAGAAGGACATAGTGCATAGTGTCTTATAGGTATTTCACATAGAAGAGGTATCTATAATGGGCAAATTCAGGAAGACAGAAAGCAAAGTATAGGTTTTCAGGAGCTGGAGAGAGAGTAGACTAGGAAATACGTTTAATGGTTACAGAGGTTTGTTGACAACGATGAAAATGTGTTAGGGGTTAGATAATAGTCATGGTTATGTAACATTGTAAATGTATTTAATGCTAATGAATTGAATAAGTCTAAGGATTAAAATGATGTCATAGCCTATAAATTTTACCCCACTAAAAAAATATTTTTTAATCTCTAAAAAAAAACCGTGCAGGTATTATTTTAGGACTCTGAACAAGTCATTTATTTATATAATTTCCTTGGTTTCTTACTATTTTAAACTGTAAGCAGTCAGTAACAAATATGGTTATTATACACACATATAGGTATGTGTGTACATATGTATACATGTTTATGTAGACTTTCATCACCAAACAATGATAAAGCATGTAGTTTAGGATAATCTCATTCAAGTAACTGAAATTAGAAGTACTCATTTAATCATTTAAATTTCTTTTCCCTTGCGTAGGTTATGTAATAAATCTACTCAGTGACTCTGATGAAACCTGGGTCTCTTCTTCAGAATAATAATCTCCCCTATACACACACACACACACATATACACACAGAGTTCCAAGTGGATTTCTGTGGCTAAACAACCCCTGGGTCTATCCATGGGCCCTTGGTTTAGAATCTTTACTAATAAATAAAAGCTGGACATCTTATTGAGAAAAGTATAAGTATAGTCATCTATCCCTTCTAAACACAGACACAGACACACAGACACACAGACACTCACACACACACACACACAGTAAGGAGCAATTTTGCGTTTGAATCCTCTCTGTGTCTTATTCATGGGATAGGTTCAAAAACTAAAAGTGATCCTCGCACAAAAACACAAGATTCTGATTTAGAGAAACGATTCCTAAAAAATCTGTTATCCTCCAGGATGGAAGATGGCTGTCTAATAATTCCTTCTCTGCTGAAAGTATGGTACATAATGACGTATTTTAATAGTGAAACTCCTCTTGGTTCTACCATACATTCACTTACTATCATTTTCTACTTAAAAGAAAAGACATGGGGAAAATGAGGTTACTTTCTGGTGTTCTTACAAGTTTTTGAACATTTCTAGAAGTAGGAATACTCAGTGATGATCTATTATGTATTTTAAACTAATACACTTGCCATTTCAAGAATTTGTTTAGTTTGATTTTGACTGCAGTGCATATGCGTATGTTGCATAGCCTGTGTCATTCAAATTCTAACTACCTTCTTCAATGTTACATAGTAATCATTAATACTTGTCATTTTTGCATTCATTTTAAACATGTTTTATGGTTCAATCCATAATTTATTCTTGCTGTGACTTCTTATATAGAATTACCTGTGATTACCTTACAATTACCCTTTTCACTGGATTCTTCACAGACTTCAGTCAAGTTTATCAGGTGTAGCCTTAATATCATCTAAACTTGATTGTCATAACTCCAAACACCCAGGGATGTCTTACAGCACAAAGCTATTAGCATTAACTGCTCATGAAATTCAGTGCCTTATCGAACCTAATAGACTTGCAATCATTTCTCAGAAGCAAAAAGCTGTGACCGCCAGTGGGTTTCATGTGCACTTACTTACTTCTCATGCACAGTCATTTATTTTATCTCCAAGGTTACAAGCACAGCAGTGCTCAGTTATTTACTCATCATAAAATATCTAGTCACACTTAGGAATATCAAATCATAGTAATGATTATAATACATGAATGCTTTTAATAGTCTTATTAAAACAGGTCATTTCATTCTTATTATTGTTTAGTATTGACACAAACAAAGTGAGTGACAATAAAATGATTATGTTTCAGAATAAGTAATAAAAATGCACAGAAGAGCATAATAAAATGTTATTATGCACTACAAGAAAAATAAATAGTTTTAAGAATGAAACAGTTGAACCATTAGAAATGTTGTGAAAATGATTTTAAAGTCCTTTGTGGCCAAAGTACTATCGAATAAAACCAGGACATAAAAGTTACAATGAAAATGAAAAATAGTTCATTTCAAAACTTGAAACCATATGAAAGTACAGCTAGCTGGAGAAAAATGTATTTAAATTTCTGTCATACTCGAGCAGATATAAATGAATGTTATTTTTTTCTTATACCAAAAATACTGAATTTAATGATTCTGTTAATAAAATAGTTTGTATTAAGTGAGACAACAATGAATTGTTTAGATGTGTAAATGACTCACAATTATGAAGTTTGAAGAAAAACTGTCCATGGTACTATTTCAATATAAAATGGAAATCTCGGACATCTTAGCCACATGTCACAAGTCATAACTGAAAAGAAAGATCAGTGGCCTTCTACAGGAATGCCTGGCAGTCTAGACAAACTGACACTTAAAAACTGCCTTCAAGCCATCTGTATTATATAACCTGGGGTGATATGGAGTCACTAAGCAATGTGCAACAACAAAACGATCAGAACAATAAAATTTATATCATGTGACATGAGTCTCACTAGAAAACACTTTGTAAATCCTCTGTAGAAGAAGAAAATTAATTTTCCCCTACCCTTCTGAGTTTTGAGCTGAGAACCTTGTAAGATAAATTATTGAGAGAGAAATGGATGGAAGTTTATTAACATGGATACCTCTTTTATACACGGGTGAGACCCAATCAAAAATGAGTAATGCCCCCAGCTGGCTTAGAATTCAGAATCAGGTAGTATCTTAATAGGAAAAAGGGGAGAGGGGATGTAAGCCTCTCAGAGGAGAGAAAATGACTTTTAGGAAAGATGAATGAGCCCTCAGCAGAATAGATGGGAGCTACGATTGCTGGTGGTGAAGTTTGTCTGTGGTGAGGACTTCTGGTCTCCTTTTCTGTGATAGGACTCAGTCCTTCCTGGTTGGTGAAATTCCCAGAGAGGGGCTCTTGGACAATTGCTTTCCTTTTGCAGGATTTGTCTTTAGGCAGTTTAAGGGGAGTTCAAAATGTTCAAAGGTAAATTGAGGCACATTAAATTTTCAAGAGTCTATTTGAGCTGTTACTACCGATTCCAGTCAGGCAGCACCAAGGTGGAAGTGGTTAGGAGCTCGGCCGAAGGAGCTCAGGGAAGAGTGGCACAGAGCAGAGGCAGAAGCAAAGCAAAGACAGGGTTGCGTTGGCTGTGCCTTCGTGGTGGGGCCTAGTTGTCTATTTATGATCGGTTGTTTGCGGGCATCATGTCTTAACCATAAGGTATTAACAGGAATTGACGGCGCTTTGAGTTTCAGTTTGCCCATGTTGGCTGACCTGGCAGTGGACCACCCCAGTCTAACGGCCTCCTTGTCTAATTAACTTTCCGAAGAGGAAGTGTCTCCCTGCATTTGCTGGTTTTCAAGTGTCCACAGCTCAAATTGGTCCATATATCAAAGTGGTGTATTTGCAGGTGGCGTATTCTTTTATCCTTTACCTTAAAAAAAATAACAGAATATGTAGGGTTTTCAAAAAAGGGACAACAGTTTCAAAATGAAGTGACTTGTGCTAAATCCACACCACCAAACCAAGAATTAATACCTAACTTATTTATACTTTCAACCTCTCTCAGGAACTGAATCTTAAACCAGTCAATCTAGAATTACCTGGCCAGCTCCAGGCAATCAGCCTGATAGACCCCTGCCACTCCCAAAGGAAGGTAAACTTTCTTGCCCCACCTCCTTTTACCTACGAAAGTTTCTAATAAACAACACAAAAAGTTCACTCTTAGATTAGACATACAAACTGAGTCTAGAAGTTGCTATAGAGAATAATTTTATTTTCAATATTTTTTTTCACCAATTGCTATAGAATTCACATCACAAGTTTATGGAGAATTCTTTTTTTTTTAGATCTCCCCTTGAATTTCTCTTCTCCCCAGAACTCTGGGCTGGGCATAGACTCTAAGCATCATGGAAGAAGGGCTTTACATCAATGTGCGTCTTTTAGAGTGAACAATATCTAAGGAGAAAAAAAGCATCACATTTTCATGCTATCCTGGATCCTACAGTATAAATCTGTATGCTATTTTGATGTCTAGGTTGCTTTCTCATTGCTCCAAAGACCACTGCATAGTTAGGGAGTGAGGTCAAATAGAAGTATAGACATTTTTTGCCACATGTCTTAGTTTTAATTTATATATGTCAAATACATGTGGTTGTCTTTATGCTTCCCTCTTGCCTTATTAGATAATTAAAGTGAACATATCTTGAACTTTATTTTTAACAAAGAACTTTGTGTGTGTGTGTACATATGTATGTATGTATGTATCTATATCTATCTATATATCTATATATCTAGATATATAGATATGATCAAGAGATTGACTCACATTTCATAAAGTCGTCATCTGAATTAGGTTGAATGATTGATGTGAATAGCAGTGAAAAACAGCAAGTTTTAGACTGAAGGAAGAATTGTAACACTTTCTTAATGTCATAAATAAGGTGAGTAAATGTGACAAGGAAAGGTGACTTTTCTTACTACATTTGAAGGAATCTGCCCATTAGAAAACTATTGCCCAGAATAGATCTGAATGAGTAGAGGTAACATAAAAAATCAATGATGGCATTATATCTAGAAGAGATACTTGTCAATGTGGAAAGAAAATGAAGAAGGCCTGCTAACTGTGACTATACAGAGCACAACTGCTGCAAATCGATCTGTGGTGTTCCATTTGCTGGGCACATAGGGAATAAAGACAAAAAGCACTTTAGAAAAAGAACGTTTCTTCTGGCTATTCATGTGCTGGAACGTGGCGAGTGTCAGATCTGTAACGAATAGGGAATGTCAGCAACGAGGCAACTAAGATACAAGTGGAGGAATCTCTCTCACTTAAATTAGTTTGGATAGACATTTTGTTCGAACATTGAAAACATGGCTGAATTTATCTCTGAAGTTTCTACGAAAGAAGAAAAGTATTTCCTGATATTAGAAGATGTGATTCTAGTAAAAAAGTAGTGTTTTCAACTCTGAGGTTCTGAGTTCAAACAAAATATATGGCAGGACTTTAAGAAAGAGAAACATGTAGGAAACAAATTGTGATATTTAACATGGAAAATTGTGTTATGATCTTCTTAATTAGAAATGCTAATAGTCATTATTGAATATTGAAATTTTGCAGATGTTAATATTTTCCTTAAAAAATTATTTCATTTATTCTGAGAAAGTCAATTTTGGTAGCAATACCTTCTGAATCAGATGACTAACATGTTAACATTTTTAACATGCTTGATATTAAACTTAAAGGTATAGTAAATGAATGATTTCAGAAGAATCTTTTATAAATATTAACATATTTAATATAGTTAATGTTCATAATAAAATACTTGCTCTTCAATATATATTTTCTATAATGTTTTATAAAAAGTTATCATGGGGAGGGGTTATTCTACTCTAGATTAAATATCTAATATATATGATATTAACTATCTGTTGCTTTGTAATCATTTTGAAAAGGAAATACTAAATCACATTTTATATTAAATTATCTAATTTAAGTATAATTGTAAATATAAAAAGTAAGGAACAGTGTTCAGCCCCTGTGGTCCCTATTTAAATGAATAATTTTGACTTCATTGTTAAACATTCAAACAAGTAAACCCACCTGTGTATAACTATCTTACTTCTCAAGGGTAATGTAAATAAATGAATATTCATAAAAGTAGGGATTTGGATAAATTTGACTGAGATAGGTGAACACCTCTGGTGCATGGTTAAGCATCTAGTTGGCTGCATTACTTTCTATTCAGGAGCAATGTAAGAAAAAAGGTGTAGTATTCCATCGTGCTACCACAAATATATAACACTGACCTGTCACCGTTGACCATTGATCACACCCAGCACCAAACTTTGCCCGTGTTTCCAACGACACCACAAGGTCTGGAGTAGAGACATCATTTTTTTTTCTTTGAAGAGCCAGAAACCTATGAGATGCATCTCTGGAAAAATCTTACTTCTCTTCCACGTTACAGTGGCTTCAGCTTCGTTGGGTAGAAACGTGGGTTACCAGGGAGAGCTATTCAGTTGTTCCACTTCTCCGTGTTCACTCTCTGTACTCAGACAGGAAGAATGCTTAGATGGTTAAACCCCATTTTCCAGCCAACCGTGCCCCATAAATCTGTAAATTCCAGGTTGATTTGCAGGTATATATTTGTAAAAAATGGGACTTTGCTCATTTTTAAACTAATACATTTACAAGAAAGTCTGAGGTAGGTCATTCATATGTTAAGAAAGAGAGTTTTGAGTTCACAGGTATGGAGGAAAGGGGTTATAGGCCTATCCATCACATTGGATAGCTTGATTAATCCATCTGATTAATAAATGCATTTAATCTGATTAGTAACCTTAAGAGGTGTACCTGCCTCTTCATAGTTAAGATATTTAAAATATATTATGTAAAATCTATTATGTACTTACCATAACACCCAGCACATAGTATACTCTATATCAAGCTTGGCCAACCTGCGGCCCAGGACAACTTTGAATGCAGCCCAATATAAAATCATAAACTTTCTTAAAACATTACGAATAGTTCATCAGCTATCAGTGTTAGTGTATTTTATGTGTGACCCAACACAATTCTTCCAGTGTGGCCCAGGGAAGCCAAAATGTTGGATAGCCCTGCTACAAATAATGTTAAGTATTGAGTATTCCAAAGTGAATGATAATAAAATTAGTTTTCAAAGATATTTAAAGTGTTGAAAAGTAATTTTTTGTGATAGTTAAAGTCAATGCTGTACTCATACTGTAGAGATTTGCCTACCATTCATTGAGAGAACAGTCTCATCTTCCTAATAAGGGACATAGAAAAATTTAAGTCCTAAGACTGTGTATATCACATTTCAGAAGAAGAGAGAAAAGGTTTAGGGCAGTAAAACTATTCTGTGTGACACTGTAACAGTTGATACGTGACATTATGTGTGTGGCAAGATCCATTAACTCTACAACACAAGCATGAACTCTAATGTAAACAATAGACTTTTGTTAATATCATAATAATGTATAATATTTGTTTATCAATTGTAGCAAATGTACCACACTAACCTAATATAATAATAACAGGGAAAACTCTCTGTGTGTGTGTGTGTGTGTGTGTGTGTGTGTGTGTGTGTTGTGGCAGAAGATACGGGAACTGTCTATAACTTCTAAATGTTTTTGTAAACCTGTATCTCATAAAAACAAAGCATCTAACTTGTGTATTTGTTTTTTTTTAGGGAGTAATGCATCTAGGCTGATGAGATGTATTGTTTTAAATGAGACAGAAAACAACAGTACCATCCCATTTCAAAAGGTTCCTATGGTCAGCCTTGTCTTACTGGGCTTGATTTCAAGATAGCGGTGGGCTGACCATAGGTACCCTTTGGAACTGGACAGTACTGTCGTTTTCTCTCCCATTTAAAACAGTACATATGGTCAGCCTAAATATGTCTGATATATTGAGATACAATTCTGTTTTAGAGTCAGAAGAAAGGTAAATAACATCAGGAATTGGGCTTTATTTTTTTCACTCTTTTTCAGTAGACGACATTGACTCCCGTGACAGATAACTGAATCATTCATTTCTCAACTGTTTTTATCTAAATACATTTATTCTCCCAGAGTCTTTATATTTTAAAAAGTGTTTTCAAAGACTTTACTCATGCTGGCCTATAGACATTACTCTATAATATATTCCAATAGCTCTGACACTATCTGATCTCCCATTACAATTTATTTTGTGTATATTCCTTCATATATGCATGTGTTTTACTGTATTATAATGTAAAAGGGTAAATCATGACTTTTATGTAGTATAAAAAGGGAACCAGTGAGATTTTTATGACTGGTTAATAAAGTATTTTACAAGCTGGCATTTTTAGGTTAGCCACACATGGTTAAGATCTAATAGGGCCATGAACTTTTGGGATTATATGTTTAATGAAAATAAATTATCTGCACCACTAATACACAAAATCCACAAGTTATCATGTAAGTGTAATAGGTCTGTGAAATTTAATCAATAAGAAATAGTGAGTTAAGCTAAATATATTCTCTCACACAATTCTGAAATGGATTTCACCCCTATGTGACATTGAAAGGATGTTCTACTTGTCTTCTTACATTATTTCCAATTTTCAAATAATTTTTGACACCTTTTAAATCTGAATTTATTAAAAAAGGCTTTTGGTAAATAATCTTCTTCCTGAAAGTGGTTTTTCTTTACCAAGAAAACCTAAACTGAATAACCCCTTGAACCATATATTGCTCTGATGAATTGGTCAGAATTTAAGTTATTGGTTTTCTGTATAAATACATTTTTCACTTGAAGTTCACTTTTTTACTCCATCAAATAAATGAATTTAAAAATATGGGTATCTATAAGGATATAAAATGCATGTTGATCTCTAACATGGTAAATATCATAAAATAGAACTTTAGTGACATTAGGTAGAAAGTATGTTTTATACAATGTTAACATTTCAATATATTTTTTAAAAATATGGAGAAATATGGGAGTTTTAAAATTACTGATATTTAAAACATATATGCATAAAAATTGAAGTTTAACATTATAATATATTTGGTTAACTGCGTTACTGATTCAGTATTCACTTGGATTACACAAGTTGGACCTTTATTGTTATTGTTATTAGTAATAATAGTAGTATCATTACTATGTGGTTTATGCTTGCCTGCTGAAGTCAAAGATAATGAAAAATGGAATTGAGTTTCCATCTCACATAACCCATAAAAATCCCAACAGGAGTTTGTCTTCACTACTCATTTGTCATAAGTGCATAATTAGATGCTACTTAATTTAAGAGAAATCTCTTTATGGTTAAAAGTCATATAGTTTCTACCTATCCTAAAAATAAGATATTTGAAATAACCCTCTACTATCTTAGAAGATATGCCCATGTTGGTCTTTCTTGCAACATACTCACTTAATAAGTCAAGCTTGTTCTGACTTAACATTCAAATTAGTCTTGAAGAGAACTACTCCTTGAGAACTATCCTAAAAAATTTCCAATCACATCACTGCCAACTCTCAGATTCTACTACTTGGATTACCTCAAGACCTCATGTAAATTTATGTTGTGGCTATCTCCATAAGAAGTATAGTTAATTTACAAAATAAGTCTTATTAGTTCTTTATATATTTTAGATATTAGACCCTTATCTGACGCATTATTTGCAAATATTTTCTCCCATTCAGTTGGCTGTCTCTTTGCCTTGTTGATGGTTTCTTTTGCTGTGCAGAAGCTTTTTAGTTTGATATAATCCCATTCATTTATTTGTGCTTTTACTTCCCTTGCCTTTGAGGATAGGTTCATGAAGTCTTCCTTGAGTCCTAGGTCTATAAGTTTAGTACCAATGTCTTCTTCTATACAGTTTATTGTTGCAGGTCTTATATGAAAGTCTTTAATCCATTTTTTGTATATGGAGAGAGTTCACAGCTCAGGTTCATTCTTTTGCATATGTTTTTCCAGTTTTCCCAGCACCACCTACTAAAGAAGCTGTCTTTTCCCCATTGTATGTTTTTCGCTCCTTTATCAAAAATTATTTGTCCATATATGTGTGGATTTATTTCTGGGTTTTCAGTTCTATTCCATTGGTCTCTATTTCTGTTCTTCTGCCAGTACCAAGCTGTTTTGACTATTGACGCTTTGTAATATAAATAGAAGTCAGGAAGTGTAATGCCACCAGCCTTATTTTTTTTATGTAGTATTGCTTTGGCAATTCGAGGTCTTTTATGGTTCCATATAAATCAAATAATTCTTTTATCTATTTCACGAAAGTACGATTGTGGGATTTTGATGGGTATTGCATTAAATCTGTAGATTGCTTTGGGCAGAATGGCCATTTTAACAATGTTAAGTCTTCCTATCCATGAACAGGGGATATTTTTCCACCTCTTAAAGTCTGTTCCAATTTCTTTCAAAAGTGTCTTATAGTTTTCTGTATATAAGTCTGTCATGTTCTTTGTTAAGTTAATTCCCAGGTATTTCATTCTTTTTGTTGTGATAGCAAAAGGAATTGACTCCCTCATTGCTTTTTCTGAGGATTCATTGTTTGTATAAAGGAATGTTGTTGATTTTTGTACATTGATTTTGTATCCTGCGACTTTACTATATTCGTTAATTGTTTCTAATAGTTTCCTGGTGGAATCTTCGGAATTTTTTACATAAAGGATCATGTCATCCGTAAATAGTGACAATCTAAAATATATAAAGAACTAATAAGACTTAACAACAAAAAAACAAACAACACAATTAAAAAGTGGGCAGAAGAACTAAACAGACACTTCTCCCATGAAGAAATACAAATGGCCAGCAGACATATGAAAAAATGCTCATCCTCATTAGCTATCAGGGAAATGCAAATCAAAACCACAATGAGATACCACCTCACACCTGT
>PVJL010011090.1:0-44935 GCA_004026885.1 Lyroderma lyra
GCTACAAGCACTTGCTTTTAAAACCCACCTCCTCCTCATTAATACCGTCGGTTGGCCAAGCTGCTCCCTCAGAAAATACTTTCAGGTGTGTATTCATTTTGAACAACGTTGTTTTTTCTTGTTTTTCTTTACTAAACAAAATGTTGTTAAAAGTGAATATGCTTACCAAAGTGGCTACTTCCTGTGCATAAAATGGGCCGTGCTCAGGGGAACCAGCCTGAAATAATGCCCAGCCATGTGACAGATTCTTCTTGTAAGTATGACCTAATCGAGCCTTCTCATGACTCCAGTATTGGCCAGCAGTTGGCTAAAGTTTCAAGTAAGAATCATCCAGCTGAACAACATCTATTATCAGAAATGCAAGACAAGTTAAAACAAAATGAAATTGTTGTTTTAAGCCACCAAATTTGCAGGTACTTTGTAATCCAGTATTTGACAACTGAAATAAAACCTACTTAAAACAGCAAAAAACAAACCAGGCAATATATTACTTAATCACAAACTTAATATAACCTCCAGGGACATGCTAAGTAATGAAAGGAGCACCAACACACTGTAGCTTTTCCTGTCTGTGGGAATCCAACAGCTGTTAAAAAATGTAGCCCGTTTTAGCCATGTTCCCAATAAGTGAGCCAATCCACGTGCTCTGGGGAACTCTGCAGCTAAGAGATTGTTGTTTCTAAAGCCAGCTTCTGGAAGAATAGTCTGTCCTCATTTCCCTATCCAAGGAGAGATCCTCCAAAGATAAAGATGGGGAGATCTGCAATCTTTCTTCCTTCTAAGGAGATCAAAGGAGCCTCTGGAGTTTTGTCAAAACTCTAGAAAGATGCAAAGAGTAGCCATGCCCCTTAACGAGATACATTCTATTTTCTGATCTGAGTGCTGTTCCTGGGAGCTCACCCTACTGGGAACAATAACACTGCACTGAGCTGATCCTGCCAGCGTTGTGTGAGGGGTGTTGGGAAATGCTGCCAGCCACCAGTAAACCAGAAATGGCATCCAGTGCACTTGGTAGCGTTTCTCAGACACACTGCCACTTTCGACAATATCACTGTTTGAATGTATTCACTGTTTTTTTATACTTGGTCTGTGCCAGAAACCTTAGTATATATCTTATTTAAATCCTCATAACAACCTTTCTTTTTTTATTCCAAAATAAAAAAAGAGATTTTCATGCTAAGAAGACATTTTTAGCCCCATTTTCTTGGAGGAAATTTGATTTACAGAATTGGGGACCTAAGTTCTACGTAAGATGGACGTCTTTGCTTGGGTCATCGCCACGCTGCCTCTGCTTGCTGTTATCTGTGTTTCCTGACTTGTCCGTGTCTCCTCTTAGACTTCAAGATTATCAAGGGCAAAGACCACACCTTATTAATTTTTATATCTCTAGGAAATAGCATAGTGCTTAGCTCTTAATTATTATTCACAATATGCCACGTAAATTTTTGGATTAGAAGTTGTATCACACAGATCCTGGTCTAAGTATTATATTATTTCCCTCCACCAGACTGTAAGGATCCGGAAAGTATTACATTTCACTCATCTTTGTGTTCTCCGCATCGAGCACAGGGACTGTCACACAGTAAACAATTCAGAGTAGGACAAATGAATGACAGATGCCTGCTCCCCCAATGGCCCTGGCTTTCACCAAGTAGCAGTGGAATTCCAGAAAGAGCTAAAGAAAGCAGTAGGGAAATTAACAAAATAAGATTCCATGCATAATTTAGTAATGAACATTGTCTATATTTGCATTTATTTGCATAATGCTTCCTAGCTTATGAAATGCTTCCACATCCATTTTCTAACATGATCTTCACAACATACCTGTGAGGTACACAAAGCAAATGTTACTGGCATGTTATACAACAAATTCTGTGTTGCCCAAAGGTACAGGACTTGAAAGTGGTGGTGTTGGCAATAACTCAGATTTCCTGTTTGCCTGGGTACAGCTTTTCCACCACATCCAGGTGAGTAGCTGAACATTCACTTTGTAATCCAGCCATTTACAGCTGAGGGCCTGCAGATAGGTCTAAAATTTTTGAATTTCAATGTCCTCATTTGTAAAATAGTAATAGTTATTCTTAACGTACATCCCTAACATGAGTCATGTTTGTTAAAATATTTATTATTAATATTAATGTGCATTCATATAATTTAATATATTCATTTAGCAATTTCATAATAGAATTAAATTATATAACTAATGTTAATATTTATGCAAGGAGTCATACTTATTATTTTTAATAAAAATAGAAGTATGAGGAAGAGAAAATACTGACTCAAAACAATACAAAAGTATTAAAATTCTGAGGAAGAAATAAGGAATCCTCCAAGCGGCAGCAGGGAGGTTTGACGAGGGATAGCTTTCTGAGCCTGGGAGGCCAGTGGGGTTGAGCCGTCCGCCACCCCAAAGCCAGCCTTGTGCACAGGTTAAGGAGTGTCAGAGGTCAGGGGTCAGGGGTCAGGCATGGCTGGCTCTCCACCCCAAGTCCAGGATTTGAACTGCATTGCCAATGCTTTAATCTAGCTCCTCACTACCACATTCAGAATTATTTTGGTAATTACACAGATTTATGTAAACTCTCTCATAAATTCCAAAAAGGGAGCTGCTTCAGAAAGTTCTTCAACGTGCTTTCTAACTGCAAAGGAAAGGTCACATTCATTTGCCAGCGGGTGACCAGCCTGACATGGATTAACAATATCCTGCCTCATGATGCTTACAGACAGTGACCGATGCGTGTGTTTGTATTTTTCTTTTTAGCTCAGCTCTAGTTCTAGACAAAATGTTTTTAACGTCCTAAGGTTTCCAGGGTGGCCAAATTTCATTTGCAAGAACACATGTAGTCCCCGGGACTACAAAAGCTCCAGGCATGGCTTGCTAAGAACAAAGGTATTGGGACAAGGGGTGAATCTGAATCCACTCACATTGTGCCTCTAGCATAATCTTCAACTCCAGCAAACAGCAGGATTCCCTCCCTTCCAACAGGCTGTCTATCTTTCCCCATCCCTGCGATTATATTCACTCAGACCACACACTAGAATAAACACCTTCTGTATTCCTCTTTGACCATAAAGACAATGACAGCACGTATTATTATCTAATATGATGCAGCTAGTCCCACACATGGAATCACTGAAGAAACTATCTCCATTCTACAGATGAGAAACAAGAGGCTCATCAAAGTGAAATATGTATTCAAAATACACAACTAGTGACAGCAGCAGGGTTTGAACGGTTTAAGTCAAATCCATGTTCTTCCCATCATGCTGCTTCTCTCAAGGCCGGGTCAATGGCCACCTCCTGCAGAGAACCCTCACTTGAGAGTCTTCTGTGAGTATACAACTCTGAACAACCTCACACCTCCTCCGTGCCCACTCCCTGACTACTCAGCAGACTCTGCCCTGTGGGACTCTAGGTCTCTAATGCTATCTTCCACTAAACCATGAAATTCTTGAAAATGGGAAGTCCTCTGATATTTTTGGTACATCTTAGCAATCTTCCACCATGACTTTTATTCCATCAAAAAAATAATTTGGGGGGGGGGGTGGACAAACACCCACTTGCATGTGCTATTGACCTTTGCATACCTTCAGATGTTTTGAATGGTGCTGCACAATAATAGAAATCTAAAAACTAGAGGATGACATAAGTACAAACTAGATTTAGACAAAATATCCATTTGAAAGATGAAGAGACTAGGATGCCAACAGGTTAAAAGCCCAAATTCTCACAGAAATTTTCTGACAGAACTAGGTCTTCTGATTCACTGACCAGTGGAGTTTTTCCACATTACACCTAGGGTGATCATTTAACTTATTGCCCAAACTGGGACTATTCCCTTTGTACTCAAAATTATTCCTGGACAATAGGCATAAACCAGGATGTATCACATAATTATTTCTCATTGCCTTTATCTATGGCTATACCAGCTATACAGGCTTACACATAGTGTTTATAGTGTGCCAACTGCTGTTCTGAGATTATAAATATTATCTATGATATAGATCTACATATAAGACAATGAGTCCTCATAAACAAGTACTATTGTTCCATTTCACAGATGAAGAAACTGAGGCACAGAGAGGATAAGTAACTTGCCTGAAGTTGTACATCTAACAAATGTTGGAGCTAAGATTTGAACTCCAATAATCTGGCTCACAAACCCATGGTCTTAACCACCACAGAATAGAATGCAGGTACTCAGTGATGTTTAGTGACTCTTTATTTTGAGCTAAGTGCTATTGTTATGGCATAGTGGCAGGAGCCCAGGGTCAGGAAGCAGAAGAGATGGGGCCCATTGTCCACCCACCCTGACTCACAGGGTCCCTCTCCTCTGTGCCTCTGCTTTTCATCTTTAAAGGTGTCCAACTACTTTATCTAGAAGGCTACTAGAATGAGGGACTCCACTGATGGGGCTGAGGGACAGGGATGGCTTCACTTCCGAGTTTAGCATGGTCTCACACCTGATGAGTACCAAGGGTGACAGCTCACGTTGGGCTGATCCATCTGAGGGACAATTCTCCTTGACTTCTGGGGGCCTTGGTAACAATAGGCAATTTACTCCCAACAGCCTGTGAAAAGGTACAGCACCTCCAATTTCAGATAAAAGAGAAACTCAGGAAGGCTAATTGATTTACCCAAAGTCACACTGTTGGTCTACGGAAGACCCAGGACTGGGACCCCATCTATCACCAAAGCTGTGATCACTGTGCTGGAGTAGTCTGGCACAGGACTATGCCCTTAATTAGCAAACAAAGCTTATTTCTCCAGCATCTGTAGCTTCATGATTCAACACCTCTGTGGTTCAGAAGTACTAGCATCCAGAAAAGAAAAGAGGCATTGTTTAGGGGGCAGGGCGAGAAAAGAATTCCATTCACTTCAGGCAGCTTTACCACGCTTAACCTCCCTACTGCTCACACACACTTCGCAACTGGATCTAATCAAGGTGGTTGTGAAGAATCGCAAAAGTATACTGCTGAATTTCTGAGGCTTTGGTTGCCATGGAAACGATAATCGCTTACCTAACAGGGAAGCTCTTTGGAGAGGGGAGATGACTCAGAGATACCAAGAATTAAAGTCTTTAAAGGGAAACTGTCTGTGTAAGGCTTGCAGAGACACCTTTCCCACTTGAGTTTTCCAAAATCCATCTCCAGCTTCCAATTGTTCTTGCTGAACTAATGCTATGGCATGAGTCCCTCCACTGCCGTCCAGTGAGGGCCGTGGGTCCCAGCCCAGTTTTGTTCCTTTAAGAATCTACCCTCCTGGTTGGTGATAGGCACCAGGACCAGCACAAAAGGGAGACTTTGGGGGATAAGCAGGGCTTTCAGATATAGATCACAAGCCACCTCTCTGGGCCAACCTTAGGAGCTGCTCCATTCCTGATCACCTTTGTGGCTGGCTTCTCACTCCAGTTTCTGTTATTTCCCAATTCCCTTTCTGTTCTGACCTGTGACATCTGTTCCACTACTGGATGTCTCTGTCTTCCCCTATCCTGGATTAGAAACAGCTCTGGGATTCTGCAGGCCAACCTTCCCAGAGACAGTATTGTCATTCCAGCCCTTAGAAACTCCTCTCCTGTGGTCCAGCCTTTCAGGTAACACCTGCTACCATAGAGCAAAACCAACTCATGGAAAGGATGTCAAAAGTTACTACTCCAGCTCTCAACCTGTTGACATCCTCCCCCGTCCACCACGTCAGCGAGCCAGCCCTTACTGGTAAACCCCTGCCCAAGATGTTCCCTATCACCTGACACTGGACAGCTCCAATTGTCAGTGTCCCCTCATCGGTCCTGGGCTGCGCCCTCTCAAGCTTCTGGCCTCAAGTCCTCTCCTCCCACAGTTCCCCATATGACCACACACCACGTCCACCAGGAACATACAGGTGATGCCCTTCTCCTTCACCATGACCGCAGCTATTTAAAGGGAATGACCACAGCACATTCACAGGACAATGCTGGGACTTCGCATCCCATTCCCCTATGTTCCCCACAGGCCCTCAAGTACTCACTTGTGTTTGCAGGCTTCCTGATCCCTCCTTTTCCTCAGTCTGAGTGTTACCTATTTGGAACTCTCAGTACTTTCCCAGCCCATGTTTCTACTCTCCACAGGGAAGCAATAACTTGTCCTAACTAGCTTCCCTCTCTAACAATGTCCTCTCATATTCAAATGACACTTTCTGGTTACTTACAGGAGTCTCAATTATACTAGTATTTCCTGGGCTAGAGACTCCCAACTCTTCCATCAAACACTCGCTGGTGAACACTGCCTTGGGAGAAAGAGAGCCCTTCCCTTATCAGTGTAAGAGCATCCCATCAATTCCATGTCTTTGAATCAGGCTAACTACCCCAAACCCCCGTAGACGGCTCCACAGTGGTCAATAAAACTGAGCTTTGGACATTCCAGGTCTACAGAGGACAAATGTCTCTGAAAGCGCCCTTCACTTCCTTCTCTCCCACCTCAGGAACTGTTCAGTTCACCTCCTGACTCCCTGCATCCAGAATCTGTCCCACACTAGTCATCCCTTGGAAGGAAGCCCAGATTTGCTCGTTGGCCCTGATCTTGGCATTAAGTCTCTAACAAGGTATGTGTTCACTCTCCTGTGGTGTTAGCTCACTGACTCAGCTACTTGCACAGTTTGAACTGAGCACCAGGGCACACCTTGGTCACTGCATTAAGTTCTGAACATGCTGCTAGACCCATCAGATCCACTGTTCCTGTGACAGCAAAACAAAACAAAACAAAACAAAACAAAACAAAACAAAACAACTAAATAAAAGAGCCTGTGATGTGGTGGCAAGCATTTCCCCATGAGGCTTCTTTCAGTGAGTGGGGCCTTCCCACCGAGTCTCCAGACAGATGAGCTCATTTCCAAAGCCTAACTCAGAGGTCAAGCCCTGGTGGTACAGCCACAGTCACCAACCTCCCCCACGGTCAGCCTCAGAGGAGCTTCTCTAGGTGCTGCAGCTGGCGGCCACGGGCCAGGACGGACAACCACGAGCGAAGCCTCCCGCTGGCCAAATGGGAGGTCGTTTCATTCACTACACACGGATTACTGAAGCCGGGTAAAGTGGTGGCAGGGGATTTTTGTTTTCATGTTCGGTGGTCATAATCACCTCTATAAAAAAATTATGGCATTTTAAACAATACTCCAATGATAATTTATACATCATCCATCACATAGAAGACATTAGATATAAAGCATGTCAGCTGTAATTAGAATCTAATTGTAAGTCCCTATTCCAAAATATTCAACTACAAACCCAGATGGGAGAATTAGGAGTCTGGATAGAAAAAACCAGAGCCTCCATGTCTCACATTGAATTTTATCCTCAGAAAGCACATGTTGTCACAATTTTTAGTCACTCGTGCAATGCTGGCTTATCAAATATTATATGCCGGGGGTGCTGAAAAAATGTATTCACATTTTCAGAGATGTTATCCATGTATTACATAAATACTGCTGGTAACCACTTTGAGCACCTCTTGTGATTGCAGAAGTCCAGTGTGACTTGTATTCATCTTTTGTTATTGGTATATATTGAGTATTACAATTCCAATACAGTTTTTTCCTTTCTTAAAATGTGTACATATTTTTGGCACCCTCTGTATAATCTTACATATTCCATACTTATATATTATTGTATGTGATACATATTATTATATACATATTGTATATTATATGTGGTTTATCAATATACATCCAAGGATATATATATCTTAGGTTCTGTATGGCTGATAAGTATCTAGAGTGGCTTAGGTTGTAGTTCAGTCTTTTCCCCAGGAGAGGGCAGACAAAAGGGCAAACCCCCAGCCAGCAATGAAGGCTCAAGGTCTGAGCTGTGAGTCCTTGTTCTCGACCTCCGCCTTTTCTCCCATAAGTTGTTTCTGTTCTGAGCACTTCATTATTCTCCAAGCATGGCTGAATCTGTTCTAATGCCTGGGCTTGGACCCCTGAATCCTATGTACAGTGCTGCTATCTTTGCGCCTCCCAATTCTTCCCATCTGTGAATTCCCAACTAAAACCCCTTTCCTCAGGAAGCCTTCCTAAGTAAATTCTCCCCCTCTTCAGTCACAGTGTACACAGCCTACACTAGTAAATTGGAGATTCTCGTAGATCATTGTCTCATTTAACTCCCGCATCTCCTACTTTAAGATTAATCTCATCCACTTTCAAAGACTCTGCAACTGCCTCACACCCACTAGAATGGCTGCTGTAAGAAAAACAGAAAATAACAAGCAAGTATTGGTGAAGATGTAGAAATACTGGAACGCTTGTGCACTGTTGGTGGGAATGTAAAATGGTATAGCCACTGTGGAAAACAGTATGTCTTTGCTCAAAAAAAATTAAAAATAGAATTACTGTATGATTCAGCAATTCCACCTCTAGGAATGACCAAAATAACAGGAAGCAGGGTCTCAAAGAGGTAGATGTGCACCCATGTTCATAGCAAAATTATTCATAGTAGCTGAACCACAGAAGCAATCCCAGTGTCCGTCAGTGGATGAGTAGGTAAGGAAAATACACATACAGTGGAATGTTCTTTAGCCCTAAAAAAGAAGGAAATTCTGAAACACTACAGTATGGATGAACAACCTTAAGGATATTACATTAGGTGAAATAAGGCAGTCCCTAAAAGATAAATACTCTATGATTCCACTCATATGAGACACTTAATCAAACGTATAGAGATAAAAGTAGGATGGCTGTTGCCAGGGCCTGCGGGCGGGGAGAATGGAAAGTTTCTGGGCAGTGAGTGCCGAGTTTCGGTTTTGTAAGATGAAAAGAGTTCTGAAGCTGGGTGGTGGCAAAGGTTGCCCAACGGTGAATGTCCTTAATGCCACTAAACTCCACACTGAAAAGAGGTTAAGATGGTACATTTTGTGTTGCGTGGACTTTACCACCACCACCACCACCACCACCACCACCACGAGAAATGGAGGGAAACAAAGACTCAGGCAGGAGGAAGAAAACCTAATGTTCTTAATATCTCTTGGGGTAATTTCCACAGACTATTATTTTCCATCTTTGTAACCATCTTGCTTCTAACCCCATTTTTGAGGTGAGTAAAGGAAACTGAGGTTGAGTAAGTCAATAATTTTTCCTCGGCTTTGCAACTAGCAGAAAATAAAGATTTGAATATGCGCCTATCTGGCCTATGACCGGTTGTTCATGTTACTTTTCGGCATTTCTTCCTCTGAGCATGCTCCACCTCTTCACATACAGCTCTATCTCCCAGAGACAGGTGAATGTGCCTTAAATGCCAGTGCCTCCTCATTAACATAGCCAAACCAAACCTAAGTGCTTCTTAAGTGTTTATTGAATTGATTCACCTCCCTACTTACTTAAACAGTGAAAAACCCAGGACTGAGGGGAGTCTTGGTGCCATTTTTGTTTGAGATTACTGAACTTGATTCAAGACCAGCCTGCGATCAGTCAGGCTGCATGACTGTGCTCTTCTGCGACACAACCTCTGATCTGACAAAGACAAAGAATCCATTCTAGGATTTTTAACGTCTGCTGTGGTTCTGAGTAATACGTAAGAGTTGTCAGCTAGCAATTAAGACAGAAAAGATGGGTATCGTATTTACATTTTTCACACTGTTGTGCTTTCTATACCCAACCTTGAATACTTAATATGTGTTGAATGATGGTTCACTGGGGAGCAACGGTTTTATTTATTAAAAAAAAAAAAAAAAGAAAAGAAAGCAAAGCTTAACACTTAGGAAGATGGCTGTCTTTAAAGAGAAAAGAGAGCAGAACATGCATTTTAAAATTGTCCATGATGCAAATGAAAAATAAACTACGTCTCTTACTGAAAGAAAACTGTTTAGATCTGCCTTCTCTGGCTTCCTAAGGTTCACCAAAATAATAACAACAGTGGTACCAAGTTCTCATTTTCATTTGACTTGTTATTTGTCTGGAAGGCCCTTACGTTCATAGCCACATGCTCAAAGTCTAGTCATCCTTCAAGGGCCAGCTCCATCCCACTCTTCCAGGAAGTCCTCTCTAACCAGCTCCACACCTTCCCTCTTATCTGTGCTCACGTCCTGCCATTTAACTTACCCAGGAGTCTGCACACTGTCCATAGCACTTACGTTTTCTTTTTTTTTTAATTCATTTTTATTGTTAGACTTATTGGGGTGACATCGGTTAGCAAGGATTACATAGGTTTCAGGCATACAATTCTACAGTGCATTGTCAACTTGTTGTATAATAAGTTCACCACCTAATGTGGCTTCTCTTTCCATCACCTTATATTTAGCATCCCCCTCCCCTCCTCTCAGGCCCCCTCCCCTTTCTCCCCTCCCTAACCCACTCGTCCCCAAATAAACATTGAACTATTGATTGTGTCCATGGGTTGTTTGTTTGTTCATTTTTTTCTCTTTGTTGCTTTCAGTTTTATATTCAGTTTTATATACAGTTCTTTGTTTTTTCTGTCTGGCTTATTTCACTAAGCATGATGATCTCCAGGTCCAACCATGTTGTAGCAAATGGCAATATTTCATCTTTTCTTATAACTGAGTAATATTCCATTGTGTAGATGTACCACAGCTTCTTTATCCAGTCATCTGTCGCAGGGCACTTTGGTTATTTCTATGTTTTGGCCACTGTGAACAGCGCTGCGATGAACATTGGAGTACGTAAGTCTGTGGACAAAGGTTTTCAAGTTTTTTTTGGTAGATCCCCAGAAGGGAGATTGCTGGATCAAATGGTAGCTCCATTCCCAATTTTCTGAGGAACCTCCACACTGCCTTCCACAGTGGTTGTACCAGTTTGCACTCCCACCAGCAGTGTACCAGAGTTCCTTTTTCTCCACATCCTCTCCAGCACTTGTTAGTCCTTGACTTGTTGATAACAGCCATTCTGACAGGTGTGAGGTGGTATCTCATTGTGGTTTTGATTTGCATTTCCCTGATAGCTAATGAGGATGAGCATTTTTTCATATGTCTGCTGGCCATTTGTATTTCTTTGTGGGAGAAGTATCTGTTTAGTTCTTCTGCCCACTTTTTAATTGCGTTGTTTTTTTGTTGTTAAGTCTTATTAGTTCTTCATATATTTTAGATATTAGACCCTTATCTGATGCAAATATTATTTGCAAATATTTTCTCCCATTCATTTGGCTGTCTCTTTGCCTTGTTGATGGTTTCTTTTGCTGTGCAGAAGCTTTTTAGTTTGATATAGGTCCCATTCATTTATTTTTGCTTTTACTTCCCCTGCCTTTGAGGTCAGGTTCATGAAGTCTTCCTTGAGTCCTAGGTCTATAAGTTTAGTACCAATGTTTTCTTCTATATAGTTTATTGTTGCAGGTCTGATATGAAGGTTTTTAATCCATTTTGAGTTAATTTTTGTATATGGAGAGAGTTCACAGCTCAGGTTCATTCTTTTGCATATGTTTTTCCAGTTTTCCCAGCACCACTGACGAAAGAGGCTGTCTTTTCCCCATTGTATGTTTTTTGCTCCTTTATCGAAAATTATTTGTCCATAAATTTGTGGATTTATTTCTGGGCTTTCAGTTTTATTCCATTGGTCTATATTTCTGTTCTTCTACCAGGACCAAGCTGTTTTGACTACTGATGCTTTGTAATATAAATAGAAGCCAGGAAGTGTAATGCCACCAGCCTTATTCTTTTTATGTAGTATTGCTTTGGCAATTCGAGGTCTTTCATGGTTCCATATAAATTTACTATTTCTTTTATCTATTTCACGAAAGTATGATTGTGGGATTCTGATTGGTATTGCATTAAATCTGTAGATTGCTTTGGGCAGAATGGCCATTTTAACAATGCTAAGTCTTCCTATCCATGAACAGGGGATATTTTTCCACCTCTCAAAGTCTGTTCCAATTTCTTTCAAAAGTGTCTTATAGTTTTCCATGTATAAGTCTGTCACATTCTTTGTTAAGTTAATTCCCAGGTATTTCATTCTTTTTGTTGTGATAGCAAAGAGAATTGATTCCTTCATTTCTTTTTCTGTGGATTCGTTGTTTGTATATAGGAATGCTGTTGATTTTTTTATATTGATCCTGCAACTTTACTATATTCGTTTATTGTTTTTAATAGTTTCCTGGTGGAATCTTTGGATTTCTCTATATAAAGGATCATGTAATCTGCAAATAGTGACAATGTGACCTCTTCTTTCCCAATTTGGATACCTTTGATTCCTTTCTCTTGCCTGATTGCTGTGGCTAGAACTTCCAATACTATATTAAATAACAGTGGTGACAGGGGGCATCCCTGTCTTGTTTCTAATTTTAGGGGAACGTGCTTCAGCTTTTCCCCATTCACTATGATGTTAGCCGAGGGCTTGTCATACATGGCCTTTATTATGTTGAGATACTTTCCTTCTATATCCACTTTATTTAGTGTTTTGATCATTAATGGATGTTCTACCTTGTCGAAAGCTTTTCCTGCATCCATTGAAATGGTCTTTATCTTTGATTTTGTTTATGTGGTTTATCACATTGATTGATTTTTGTATGTTGAACCATCCTTGTGCTCCTGGGATGAATCCCACTTGATCTTGATGTATGATCTTTTTGATGCATTGTTGTATTCTATTTGCTAATATTTTGTTCAGGATTTTTGCATCTGTGTTCATCAGAGATATTGGTCTATAGTTTTCTTTCTTTGTGTTGTCTTTGCCAGGCTTTGGTATTAGGGTAATGTTGGCCTCATAGAATGAGTTAGGAAATATTGCTTCCTCTTCAGTTTTTTGGAAGAGTCTGAGGAGGATAGGCATTAATTCTTCTTTGAATGCTTGGTAGAACTCATTGGTGAAACCATCTGGTCCAGGGTTTTTGCCTTTAGGGAGATTATGGATAGTCATTTTAATCTCTTTGCTATCGACTGGTCTATTTAGATTATCCAGTTCTTCTTGGTTCAGTCTGGGTAGGCTATAAGTTTCTAGAAACTTGTCCATTTCTTCTAGGTTATTAAATTTAGTGGCATAAAGTCCTTCATAATATTTTCTTATAATCCTTTGTACTTCTGTGATATCAGTGGTAATTTCTCCCCTTTCATTTTTATTTTGGATACTTGTGTCCTTTCCTTTCGTCCTTTGATTAGTCTCACCAGGGGTTTGTCAATTTTGTTGACTTTCTCAAAGAACCAGCTCTTTATAATATTAATTTTTTTTCTAATGTCCTTCTGTTCTCTAATTGGTTTAGCTCTGCTTTAATTTTTATTATTTCTTTCCTTCTGCTGACTTTGGGTTTTGTCTGCTCTTCTTTTTCTAGTTCTTTAAGATGGGATGCTAAGATGTTTGCTTGTGATATTTCTTGTTTCTTAAGATAGGCCTGTAATGATATAAATTTCCCTCTTATTACCACTTCTGCTGTGTCATAATAATTGATATGTTGTATTTTCATTTTTATTAGGTTCTATACATTTTTTAATCTCATCTTTTATTTGTTCTTTTATCCAGTCCTTTTTAAATAAGCTGTTGTTTAATCTCCATGTATATGTGGTTTTTTTCTGCTTTCCTTTTACAGTTGATCTCCAATTTCAAAGCTTTGTGGTCCAAGAAAACACTTGGTATGATTTCAATCTTCTTAAATTTGCTGAGGCTACTTTTGTGTCCCAGCATGTGGTCTATCCTTGAGAATGTTCCATGTGCACTGGAAAAGAAGGAATAGTCTCTTTGCTGGATGAAGTGTCCTGTAAATGTCAATTATGTCCAGTTGCTGTAATGTGTCATTTAGAGCTGATGTTTCCTTATTTATTTTCTGTTTGGATGATCTGTCCATGGCTGTTAGCGGAGTGTTTAAGTCTCCCACAATGATTGTGTATTCATCAGTTTCTCCTTTCAAATCTGTTAGTAGTTTCTTTGTACATTTTGGTGCATCCTGGTTGGGAGCATATATATTAATTAGTGTCAAGTCTTCTTGTTGTTGTATTGTGCCTTTTATCATTATGTAATGTCCATCCTTGTCTTTTACTATCTTTTTTAATCTGAAGTTTATTTCATTAGATATCAGTATGGCAACTCCTGCTTTTCTCTGGTTACCATTTGCTTGAAGTATTGTTTCCCATCCTTTCGCTCTGAGTCTGTGTTTGTCCTTATGGCCGAGGTGTGTTTCTTGGAGACAGCATATGGATGTGTTGTGTTTTTTAATCCAGTCTGCTACTCTGTGTCTTTTTATTGGTGAGTTCAGTCTATTAACATTTAGAGTGATGATTGATATGTGAGGATTTCCTGTGACCATTACTTATTTCTTTCTTCGTTTTTGTTTCTTTCTTGTTGCCCCAACTTTGTTCCATTTTTCCTGATGTTTTGTTTCAGGTCGAAGAGCCTCCTTCAGTATTTCTTGGAGTGTTGGCCTTGTGCTGGCCAATTCCCTCAGCTTCTGTGTGTCTGAGAAGGTCTTTATTCCACTTTCATATCTGAAAGATAATTTTGCTGGATAATTTATTCTTGGCTATAAGTTCTTCTCTTTTAAACTTTTAAATATTGGATTCCACTCTCTCCTGGCTTGCAGAGTTTCTGCTGAGAAATCTGATGCCAGCCTGATAGGTTTTCCTCTAAAGGTTATTTGTTTGAGTATGCTCTCTGTAGAATGCTCTACCCCTTCTTCTATTCCTATTATCCTGATGTTGTTTTGTCTCATGGAGTCAGATAGTTCTTGCAGAGTTCTTTTAATCCTTTTGGTTCTACATTCCCTCTCTTCCTCTTTCTGAGCTGTTTCCATGTTCTGATCTTCAATATCACTAATTCTTTCCTCCATCTGGTTGGCCCTGTTTCCTATGGCAGTTATTTCATTTCTCACTTCTTTTATTCTATTATTTATCTCTTGTATTTCCATCTCAATCTTCCTTATGTTTTGAATTTCTTTGTTAAATTGTTCCTTTTGTTCATGGAGTTCCTTTTTTATGTCATTCATCTCCTTTTTTATGTTGTTTATCTCAGCCATGGTGCTCTGCCAGTATGTTTTCATTTCTCTCAGAGCCTTTAGAATGGCTGCTTTAAATTCTCTGTCACTTAATTCAGAAATTTCTAGGTCTAAGAAGCTGTCTTGATAAATTTCCTGTTCTTTCTGAGGAGTTTTAGTTTTTAAGGAATTCATCCTGTCTGCTGGGTTCTTCCTCCTTGACATGAGGGTGTTATGGTCAGTAGGGCCCAGGAGCCCAGATTGGTACTTTTGTGGTGTCTTGCTGAAGGGCAAACATGAGTTGGCACTGGGGGTGCAAGTTTTGGGAGAGAGAGGGGTTGTTTATTTCTTATTTCTGGTCTCCTGCTACGTTTGGTGGCAGAGCGTATCTGTCATGGTCCCTCCGCTTCCTATAGTTAATTAGTTGGTTGGAGAGGCTGTAGGAAAGAGGAGAGGCCAACAAAAGGCATACTGGGGCAGCTCCACCTTCTGCCCTATGCTGGGGAAGCTGCGTGATGCGGGCCAAGGCTGCTCCTGCTGGCTGGGACAAATGCTATCAAATCCGCCTTTCTTCCCGGGCCTGCTTCCACGGCCAAATGTTGGGGCAGAGTCTGCAGGCTCGCACTGCTTTTAGGACCCAGGGGCGCGCAAGCAGGCATGCGCACAAGTCCGAAGCTGTGGGTCTGACCCCGTGGTAGGAAGGCAGCCAGCCCGTCTCTGTAGCAGGCTGGGAACAGGAGATGCAGCCCCGCGCAGGAGCCACACATGCCTGCACTGTGGGTCCCAAGGGAGCCTAGAACCAAGGTGTCTCTGCAGTTCAGAGTCCTCACTCAGCCCTGCTACCACTCAAGAGTTTTAGAGGCTGGCTCCCAAGCTCTTTCCCCAACTCGCTACTCCAAATTCCAGCTCCCCAGTCCAGCTCCCCAACAACTCCCACTGTTGCTAGGGCTTTTCCTCTTGTCACCTCTTGGCTTCTCCCCTCCCATGCACTGCAGCCAGCCGCGATCGGGTCCTGTTGCAATCCGTCTTTGCTCCCTCCTCTCTCTCCTGCTCGCCCCCTTCTCTCCAACCTTTAAGTGTTTACCTGCGATGCGTGGATTTCTCAGCTGCCGTTTTTGTCACCCAGGGTCCTCTTTCTTGGCTCCTGGGTGGCCGTTCAATTGTGTTTTCTGGGAGAGGCTTTAGGGACCTCCTCTCCAGTCGCCATCTTGTCCTCCTCCCCGACTTACGTTTTCTAATGCTGTTCATTTACCTCTTCCATCTTCCCTTGAAACTGGTGACTAATTCACAATAAGAGATTTTATTTTTCTGAACCACAGCCCAAGACATTGTAGTCACTCAGTAAGTATGTATTGTTGACATACTTTTCATATATTGTGTTTATTACATTTCATTTATACGTAGAGAGAGAGAATGCAGAGTTTAAATATATCCAGTTCCTTTAGAACACAGAGCAGAAGAATATCTACAGTTATTGCCAGTAATATGTTGTCAAAGTACTGCCAGTTTTACTTGGAAAAACTGTTTATGATCAAAGGTCCTCTTGTGCATTTATATTCGTGGATCCAGAAGAAGCCAGCAGGGACAGACAAGGATGAACATGAAGGTGGTTCCTGAGAATGCAGGTAGATTCCACTTGAAGTTTCTTGTAACACTAAAGGCATATACTTTGAGGACATGGGGCTACCTGGTTAAATATTAACTGTCTACAGACTAGCATTTTAAAGAATTTTAATTTTCAGTGCTTTACTTCCCTACCATCTTCTTGGCAACAAAAAATTAAGTTCTGATTCTAGTGCAATGTTTCTCAAGCTAACTTCACTTTAGAATCAATCATCTGCAGTGATATGGAAAAATGCAAATTCCCAGGTCCTTCTTCCAGAGGTTTGGATGCCAGCATCTGGGCATCAACGTATGTTAAAAGCTCCCAAGCTGCCTTTAATATGCAGCCAGAATTGTGAACCACTGGTACAATATTTGATTTATTGATTTCTCACTCTGAGCCTGCCTTAAGCTCCAAAGAGTAAAAAGTAATAATCTAGTCTCCATGCTGCCTCAGAAAGATAGGAATTTATTGGGTTTTAACAGAAAGGATACAGCAGGAAAAGATGATACAGGGCGGACGCATGCCCAGTGACTTTTCCCTGTGTCTTAGGCACTTCTACAATTTTGAGATTAGGAGCTAAAAGCTAAGGGGGCCATGACAATGAAACTTTGCTGCTTCACTTGACTTGCTTATTTGGGTTTTCCTCTGCCTCTGTCCCACAGAAATCAATGGTGAGTCCATCTTGGCATAAAGGGCCTGCAGTGTGTTTGGGCATACAATAAAGAAAGGGGTAGGCATGCGCAGGTGAGACTGTGTTCTACTCCTATAGGTCTGAGGGAAGGGCCCCAAAGAGATCAAGTGGGTGTGGCCAGCCAGTAATGAAAACACAGGCTGCATTCCTAGGTTCTGACTCAAAGAAGGAAAGGGGAGTCCAGTATGTCAGCCTAGACCTCAGAAAGGAACAACACACAGCTCTCATTCCATCTCAGATTTTTAAAGAGCATGTCATGGAAGGTACCCAAAGGGCAAGGTACATGAGGGTAAATACCGTGTGTGACATCTTTATCCAGGACAGCGAAAATGCTACTAAAATTTCTACAAGCAAATGGAGGATTAAAAGGGTTCTCCCATGAGACAATGGTCAAGGCATGGCTAGATACAACACTTAGCTTGAATGGTGCTGATGAGATAGAACTGGGGTACAACAAATACACAACTGTAATTTGGTTCCCCACTTCTCCATGAAAAACAGTCTCATTTCCTTCAATAAATATTAATAAATCATGTATTTGTACAAGCTATCAGGTACATCATCTAAAACATACACACTCTCTCTACACTTTAAAGGGCTCACAGTCCAAGGAAGGAGACAGAAGGCAAGTGAAGACGAGGCCCGAAACAAAAATGGAGCTATGTCAGAGCACACAGGCACTGAGAGGCCAGACAAATTCCCCAGTCCTGAAAGTGGTGCAGCCCCCCTGCTCACACCTCAGAAACAGACGCCCAAAGATGGGAAATGGGCAAATGCCGTCATGAATATGAGAAAACACAGGCCTCCTCACCAGAAGACCCAGAGGCTGATATTTTCAGAGACTGGTGGGCTGGCTGGCCCAGCCAGGCTAACGGGGCCACGGCTGCGTCTTTGCTGTGTGCTGGTTCCCTAGTGTTCCTTCCCCTTTCACATAGATCCCTAGAAAAGCATGTGCACTCCTTGTAAGACAACAAGAGACTGGGGAAATAGCTCGGGCTTAGCAGTCCAGCTGGTCCCCACTGTTCCCTTGTTACCTGTATGACCTTGGCTAAATTTTTCAAAAATCCTGGGACTCAGTTTCTCATCTATAAAAGGGGATTAAAAGTTCTGCTCTCACAAGCTTGTTGTGAAAACTCACTGAGAGAGTAGATTTAGTGTTTAGTTCAGTGTTTGGCAAATAAAGAGCTGATCAATAAACATTATTAACTATTATTACTGTTAGCTCTTTGTTCTCAGATACAAGCATACTCCCCTCACCAACTCCTCTCTGGTCTACTTTCTCCCTGTTTGACTAGGAGTTCATATAGACATGTTTTTCATAGCAGCGACAGCATCTCTCAGCCTCCGTCCTGACTCAGAACCTGACCGTCAGATGTGAACATGTGTAAGCAACTGCAGACGTAGCTTCCCTAGCCTGAAGACCTCTGTGGTCCATGCCTCCTGAACACTACCCTCTGCTGACTACATATGGTCACTGCAATTGACCCTCTAGGTCCTAGGAATGTCAGAATATACGAGACCCTTACCCCTGATCCATTTCCAGAATTAGTGGTTGATAAATAGATCATTTATAGTCATTTAGAAAAAAAAGGATATGATCACTGAGGGCCAAAATGGACTCACTAAAAAAAATCTCCTGTTAAACAGATATCTTTTTTTTTTAAATAATGCTGCCATTAGTCTGATTATTAGAAAATACATTGAATATAGTTGCCATAAAACACCTGCCAAATGTTTCCTAATAACTTTCTGGAAAAGATGTAGAACTATTCACTGACATAAAAAAGCACACAGGAGGCTCTACTGCATGACTGAGTAATCCAACCACAAATTTATGCTAATAAATGTTCTTAGTTGGCCCAATGCTCCATCAACAATCTCACCCCACTCACAATTTTTATAAATGATGTGAGTGAAGACAGAAGACAGATACTATTGCCCAGTGACACAATATTATATGATACAGAGAATCCACCTTCCAGATAATCTCCCAAAATACATCTTACTAAATAGTTACTGAATTGCTTCTGTATTCCAAACACTTAAGTCAGACTGAGAAATAAGGACTCTACACTCATAGAATCAATGTCTTACGGAAATTCATATTTTTATTTGAAATCGTCTGAATTAAAATACTGGAAACTGAGTAATTTAAAAAATATATTTGGAAAAGAAGGCAAGATGGCGACTGGAGAGGAGGTCCCTAAACCCTCGCCCAGAAAACAATTGAATGGCCACCCAGGAGCCAAGAAAGAGGAACCTGAGTGACAAAACGGCTGTTGAGATATCCACAAATCGCAAGTAAACACCTGAAGGTTGGAGAGAAGGGGGCGAGTGGGGGAGAGGGAAGGGAGCAGAGACTGCAACAGGACACAATCGCTGCTGACTATTCCAAGCAGTGCAGTTTGGGGGAGGGAGAAACCACGGGGGAGCTGGGCTTTGGAGCTGCATGCTGGGGACAGAGTTTGGGAGCCAGCCTCTGGAACTTTTGAGTAGTAGAAGGGCTGAGCGAGGACTCTGAACTGCAAAGATGACACCCCAGCTCTAGGCTCCCTGGAGACCTACACAGGGCTGCAGTTTCTGTTCCCAGCCTGCTGCAAAGGCAACCCTGCTGTCTCAGGCCAGGCCCACAACTTTGGACTTATGGAGCGTGCACAGCCTCATGTACCCCAGGGTTCTGAAAGCAGTGTGAGCCCATAGACAGCCAGATGCTCAATCAGGGCTAGGAAGAAAGACTGATTTGATAGCATTCACCCGAGAGCCAGCAGAAACAAGCCTTGGACCAGCTTCCCCAGCAAAGGGCAGAAGGCAGAGCCGCCCTTGGAGCGCCTTTTCTTGGCCTCTCCCCAGGATATATGCGCATAGCCTCCAAACACAGTAGGAGATCTGAAACAGGAAACAAACAACCCCCTCTCTCCCAAAACTTGACCCCCAGTGCCACCTAGTGTCTGCCCTACAGCAAGATACCACAAAAGCAATAATCTGGGCAGTAACATAAAGCCCTCATGTCAAAGAGGAAGAACCCAGTGGACAGGATGAATTCCTTAAAAACTAAAACTCCTCAGAAAGAACAGGAAATTTACCCAGAAGACAGCTTCTTAGACCTGGAAGGTTCTGATTTAAGGTTCTCTGACAGAGAATTTAAAGCAGCCGTTCTAAAGGCTCTGAGAGAAATGAAAACATACTGGCAGAGCACCATGGCTGAGATAAATAACATAAAAAAGGAGATGAGTGACATAAAAAAGGAACTCCATGAACAAAAGGAACAATTTAACAAAGAAATTCAAAACATAAGGAAGATTGAGATGGAAATGCAAGAGATAAATAATAGAATAAAAGAAGTGAGAAATGAAATAACTGCCATAGGAAACAGGGCCAACCAGATGGAGGAAAGAATTAGTGATATTGAAGATCAGAACATGGAAACAGCTCAGAAAGAGGAAGAGAGGGAATGTAGAACCAAAAGGATTGAAAGAACTCTGCAAGAACTATCTGACTCCATGAGTCAAAACAACATCAGGATAATAGGAACAGAAGAAGGGGTAGAGCATTCTACAGAGAGCATACTCAAACAAATAGTAGATGAGAACTTTCCAAACCTATGGAAAGATCTGGACCCCCAGGTTCAAGAAGAAAACAGGTCCCCTAAATACCTGGACCCTAACAGATCTTCTCCAAGACACATGGTACTAAAGATGTCCAAAACTAAAGACAAAGAGACAATTCTCAAGGCAGCCAGGGAAAAAAGAACTATAACCTTTAGAAGAAAACACATCAGGCTGGCATCAGATTTCTCAGCAGAAACTCTGCAAGCCAGGAGAGAGTGGAATCCAATATTTAAAAGTTTAAAAGAGAGGAACTTATAGCCAAGAATAAATTATCCAGCAAAATTATCTTTCAGATATGAAAGTGGAATAAAGACCTTCTCAGACACACAGAAGCTGAGGGAATTGGCCAGCACAAGGCCAGCACTCCAAGAAATATTGAAGGAGGTTCTTCGACCGGAAACAAAACATCAGGAAAAATGGAACAAAGTTGGGGCAACAAGAAAGAAACAAAAATAAAACAAAAACGAAGAAAGAAATAAGTAATGGTCACAGGAAATCCTCACATATCAATCATCACTCTAAATGTTAATGGGGGAGTTTCCTGGTGGTGTAGTGGCTTAAGACTTCGATGCTGGCACTGTCAGTGCTGCAGCCTGCATTCGATTCCTGGCCAGGGAACTACCCACATACTACAAAAAATAAATAAATAAATAAATGTTAATGGACTGAACTCACCAATAAAAAGACACAGAGTAGCACACTGGATTAAAAAACAGAATGCATCCATATGCTGTCTCCAAGAAACACACCTCAGCTGTAAGGACAAATACAGACTCAGAGTGAAAGGATGGGATACAATACTCCAAGCAAATGGTAACCAGAGAAAAACAGGAGTGGCCATACTGATATCTGATGAAATAAACTTCAAGTTAAAAAAGATAGTAAAACACAAGGATGGACATTACATAATGATAAAAGGCACAATGCAACAAGAAGAGTTGATGCTAATCAACATATATGCTCCCAACCAGGATGCACCAAAATATACAAAGAAACTACTAATAGACTTGGAAGGAGAAACTGATGAATACACAATCATTGTGGGAGACTTAAACACTCCGCTAACAGCCATGGACAGATCATCCAAACAGAAAATAAATAAGGAAACATCAGCTCTAAATGACACATTACAGCAACTGGACATAATTGACATTTACAGGACACTTCATCCAGCAAAAAGAGACTATTCCTTCTTTTCTAGTGCACATGGAACATTCTCAAGGATAGACCACATGCTGGGACACAAAAGTAGCCTCAGCAAATTCAAGAAGATCAAAATCATACCAAGTGTTTTCTCGGACCACAAAGCTTTGAAATTGGAGATCAACTGTAAAAGGAAAGCAGAAAAAAAACACATACACATGGAGATTAAACAACAGCTTATTGAAAAAGGACTGGATAAAAGAACAAATAATAGATGAGATTAAAAAATGTATAGAAGCTAATGAAAATGAAAATACAACGTATCACAATTATTGGGACACAGTGAAAGCGGTAATAAGAGGGAAATTTATATCATTACAGGCCTATCTTAAGAAACAAGAAAAATCACAAGCAAACATCTTAGCATCCCATCTTAAAGAACTAGAAAAAGAAGAGCAGACAAAACCCAAAGTAGGTAGAAGGAAAGAAATGATAAAAATTAAAGCAGAGCTAAACCAATTAGAGAACAGAAGGACATTAGAAAAAAAATTAATATTATAAAGAGCTGGTTCTTTGAGAAAGTCAACAAAATTGACAAACCCCTGACGAGACTAATCAAAGGGCGAAAGGAAAGGACACAAATATCCAAAATTAGAAATGGAAAGGGAGAAATTACCACTGATACCACAGAAATACAAAGGATTATAAGAAAATATTATAAAGGACTTTATGCCACTAAATTTAACCTAGGAGAAATGGACAAGTTTCTAGAAACTTATAGCCTACCCAGACTGAACCAAGAAGAACTGGATAATCTAAATAGACCAGTCGATAGCAAAGAGATTAAAATGACTATCCATAATCTCCCTAAAGGCAAAAGCCCTGGACCAGATGGTTTCACCAATGAGTTCTACCAAGCATTCAAAGAAGAATTAATGCCTATCCTCCCCAGACTCTTCCAAAAAATTGAAGAAAAAGCAATACTTCCTAACTCATTCTATGAGGCAACATTACCCTAATACCAAAGCCTGGCAAAGACAACACAAAGAAAACTATAGACCAATATCTCTGATGAACACAGATGCAAAAATCCTGAACAAAATATTAGCAAATAGAATACAACAATGCATCAAAAAGATCATACATCAAGATCAAGTGGGATTCATCCCAGGAGCACAAGGATGGTTCAACATACAAAAATCAATCAATGTGATAAACCACATAAAATCAAAGATAAAGACCATATGGTCATTTCAATGGATGCAGAAAAAGCTTTCGACAAGGTACAACATCCATTTATGATCAAAACACTAAATAAAATAGGTACAGAAGGAAAGTATCTCAACATAATAAAGGTAATATATTACAGACCCTCGGCTAACATCATACTGAATGGGGAAAAGCTGAAACCTATTTCCCTAAAATCAGGAACAAGACAGGGATGCCCCCTGTCACCACTGTTATTTAATATAGTATTGGAAGTTCTAGCCACAGCAATCAGGCAAGAGAAAGGAATAAAAGGTATCCAAATTGGGAAAGAAGAGGTCAAATTGTCACTATTTGTGGATGACATGATCCTTTATATAAAAAATTCCAAAGATTCCACCAGGAAACTATTAGAAACAATAAACGAATATAGTAAAGTCGCAGGATACAAAATCAATGTATAAAAATCAACAGGATTCCTTTATACAAACAATGAATCCTCAGAAAAAGAAGTGAGGGAGTCAATTCCTTTTGTTATCACAACAAAAAGAATTCACAAAGAACGTGACAGACTTATACATGGAAACCTATAAGATACTTCTGAAAGAAATTGGAACAGACTTTAAGAGGTGGAAAAATATCCCCTGTTCATGGATAGGAAGACTTAACATTGTTAAAATGGCCATTCTGCCCAAAGCAATCTACAGATTTAATGCAATACCCATATACAAAAATTAACTCAAAATGGATTAAAGACCTTCATATCAGACCTGCAACAATAAATGGTATAGAGGAAGACAATGGTACTAAACTTATAGACCTAGGACTCAAGGAAGACTTCATGAACCTGTCCTCAAAGGTAAGGGAAGTAAAAGCAAAAATAAATGAATGGGACTATATCAAACTAAAAAGCTTCTGCACAGCAAAAGAAACCATCAACAAGGCAAAGAGACAGCCAACTGAATGGGAGAAAATATTTGCAAATATATAAAGAACTAATAAGACTTAACAACAAAAAAACAAACAACCCAATTGAAAAGTGGGCAGAAGAACTCAACATACACTTCTCCCATGAAGAAATACAAATGGCCAGCAGACATATGAAAAAATGCTCATCCTCATTAGCTATCAGGGAAACACAAATCAAAACCACAATGAGATACCACCTCACACCTGTCAGAATGGCTATTATCAACAAGACAAGGACTAACAAGTGCTGGAGAGGATGTGGAGAAAAAGGAACTCTGGTACATACTGGTGGGAGTGCAAACTGGTACAACCACTGTGGAAGGCAGTGTGGAGGTTCCTCAGAAAATTGGGAATGGAGCCCTAATTTATTCATCTGCTTTATACTTTAAGGTCCAAGAAATGATAATTATTGGAAAAGTTTGGCACAAGGCAAGATGAAAGAAACTGAAGCATACTGAGACTAGTATTAGAATCTCTGGTTGAGATTCTCAATGATCACAGACAAGGTGATTTAAGATTTCTGTCTGCAAAATGGGCACAAATTTGATTTAAAAGATAGCATGTAAAACTACTTGAAACAAGAGTAAAAAAAGAGCACTATTAAGTTATATGTCCTGATGACTATCTGCAGAAATTAATATAGGAGAAAAAGTGAAAGATGGGAAGGACATAACCTAAAGTGGAATATTCAAGGGCAGAGATGTCGAGGATCAAACATTTGATTTACTAATTTCCAGGTAGAACTACTGTTATCAATTGCATACTTTCATGTTAAATGGTTTCTATAATCAGAGCATCTATTGAAAAAAAAGGTTTACATGGAGTCAACCCTTTAATTTTATTGTCTTGATGATCCTCTTAATTTTGTACTTTGGCTATTACATTTCTACTGTGAACATAAAGGTATACATAAAAATCTGAAAACAAAGCAAAGGTTAAAGATTCGTTATAAAATATCAGCCATGAAACGTTGTTTCCACCCAAACTGAGAATTTTAGTAAAGGTCACAAAGTGTGATCCTGAATATGTGGTTAACTCCACACTTGCTTCATGGTTCTACGTAGAAAGTAATTATCAGAAATGATCCTCATGGACCACTATTCAAGTTTTTAATCTGCTTAGTAGTTTCTTTATTAAGTGATTTACACTTCCGTTTACCGCCCAGCAAGCGCCTTCTTTTCCCTGCTCTTTTGGGGACTCTTACTGCAGTAGCTCATGCCCACTCTGACAATGCTGTTGCCTCAGCAGTATAACTGTGATGTGTGCTGCAGTGGAGTGCTGCCACCTTTTCTATAGAGCCAATTCGGCTCCTATCATCGCAGATGAAATAACGGCCCTGTGTCCTGGCTGAAATGAGTGACTCACTGTTGTATTTCGATAAACATGAAAGGCACCTATTCCTTTGGGTACCTGACCACCGTCTGGAATCCTGCGTGGTGTGCACAGGCCAGCAGGGGCAGGACAGAGAGGAAAAGAGACAGCAAGCCTGGACGAGGGAGAGGATGGAGGAGGGAAGGAGACATACTGCAAAGCGTAAGGGTATGAGCACCACATTTCTACAGCAAAACAAAAGCAACACCATCATCATTACTCTGTTGCTCCAGAAAGGGAGACACACGTGCCTACAGGAGAGAAAAGAAAAAGAAATGACGCGACAAGATTGAATTCCACACTCTGTCCAGTCATTTTCTGTCACATCCCGTATATAATCGTGTAAGAAAATCATTTTGAATGATCTTAAGTAAAAGGGCAAGTACAAAATAAAAACTTATTGTTGATTTGGGGGCATTATTTTGGGGCAGGACTAAGGGCATGATTTCTTTGTCTTATTCCTGTGCATTAGTCCCCCCTCCCCCCGTTATCTATGGTTTCGCTTTCATGGTTATCTGCAGTCAACTGAGGTCTGAAAATATTAAATTTATAAATTAAACTTTATCATAGGTATGTATGTGTAAGAAAAAACATAGTATACACAGTGTTCAGTACTATCCATGGCTTCAAGCTTCCATTAGGGGTCTTGGAATGTACCCCCTGCAGATAAGGGGGGGGACTACTGTTTCGTTCTTGTAATAAAAAACAAAAAGGATGTTAGATACCAACAAATAAATGTTGCTTTTGACCATTTTCTGAGCAAAGTGGCAAATATTTGGAGGGGTAACAATACATACAAAAATAACTCATGAGTCAAAAATCATTCCTGTGGGAAGTACTTTTAAAAGTATATAATTAACCTCAAACAAAGGCAAGTGAAGGACACCTTTCCAAGGGAGCCATTTCCTCGCTGGAGAATTAGTTCCTTTTCCCTTCGTTCCCAAATGCAGAATGACTCCATCCGATTGCCTTCCCACGCACTCATTCAAATAAACCGTGCAGTATGAAGCTTTTTACACACAGAGATAAGATGTTCCAAAGGTCATATTAACATCTGGAAATAGTTCTTGAACATTTGACCAACAGTACTTAGAAATTCTGTACACAACCTCACCAATTTTACAGTTCTTCATTATCAGCATTCACTTACCACGAAACGGAAAATTACAAAGTGCTGCTTGTGTTGCTGTCGTGTTTTCAGCATCATCAACCATGTGTAGGGACACAGACAAGAGGAGATGTCAATGTTTCAATCTGAGCAATGGCCAAGGAAGTTATCATTTTGCCTAATCTTAAAATAGGAGCTGGATTTGGGCAAAATGAACAAAGAAATAGTTCACTATACCAAGAATCAAAGACACTGACAAGGTAAATGAGTCTACCTTTTAAAAAACAGGGACACAGCCTCCAAAGGAAGACCCTGGGATTGTCCCGCCCCCACCTGCCTCCTGGCACCATCTCCACAGCAGATGTGCCCACTGGACACCATTCCCATCAGGCTATTACCAATCGTGCAACGCGGTCTCAGAAAACAAGTGTTCGTCACCAGAAGTCGGCACAGCATTTACGTGTCAAACCCTGACTTGGATCAGCAGAGAAGCAAGGAGATTGCCACATGTATAAATATGTGTTCTCACAGACACTTCAAAACTGTCAGCCCACATTAGAATCACCCGGAGAATTTTTACAAATGCAGATTCCAAGGCCCTGTTTCAGAATCAGGATTTCTCGAGACACCAGAGCTGAGGGAAGTGGGAGCTGGGGGAACGTAAGAGACTTTCTCATGTTCAAAACCACACAGCAAGCAAGAGGCAGACCCGGAAGAACTCAAGTATCCCAATGCCAAAGGTATTTATTTAGTCGCCAATGGGTGAAAATTAAGGAGAGGACAATGTCAGCATTGGGAAGGAGAAGCTTTCCATCAATCCAACTTGTTCAATAAGCACACGGGTTGCCTTGTGGGTGATGATCTTCCTGTCCCCAGGAGAGTCCAAGCACGGGCCCAGCAGGACCTGGTCAAGGATTCAGCAAAGAGGGCTGCTTCCAGTGATGAGCAGAGTTTGGGATTGCAAAGCCCCCTATGACTGTGAAGATTTATGTTTTTGAGGGTGGAGAAAAACCCAGAGCATCACATGTATCTAGCTTAACAATAGGATGGGGGCTTTGTGATATTTGATGGCATGTGCCAGTAACAGCCCTCCACTCAATATAAGATGCATGCACAAATATAGTAAGTAGGAAAACTATCACTAAATATCTCCTAGATCAGTATCTAATATGCCCCAAAACAGAATCTAGAAAAGCTAGATCAGAGCATGAGGCTTCGCTTCAAAGACCACGTGAGACCTCATACATGCCTCACCAATTTAGGTCTCAGGACCCTAGCCAATACCAAAACAGTGACACTGTGCTTCGTGGTGCTTGCACAGAGGGGATGGGAGAGCTCCAAAGAGGGCCCTGCCACCTGGCACAGAGGGAGAGAAAGTGTTATCACACTCCTGCCTTTTAATCACATTGATCCTTACTAGCAACAAAGAGGACATGTGCCCCAATCAATGTCCTGGGAATTGAGCCATCAAGTTATTCGCCTCTTCCAGGAGGGACTGGAACAGAGAACTGAAGAGACTGAAGAGGGAGCAAAGATGATGAGATGACGCAGCCTCTCCTGCCATCCCAGCTTTTAAAGTACATTAAAATGTATGTCTGAGCCTCCGCAATGTAAGCCAATTAGAGAGAAAGAGAGGCTAAAGGTATGAAGTCGCAATGATGGTAGGTTTCAAAGAACTTAAGAGAACTGCAGAAAGCTGCTTAGGGGCTCAGCTTCGATGAACTACGACAAAGAATTTCCAAGTAGAAAAGTCAGTTTCCTTGAATAAATAAAGAGAAGCTGGTCATTTTATATGCTACCGATTTTGTAGGCAAACCTGTTCCTTACAAAGTGAACAAGAGTGACTGCAGATTTCAAATCAGTGAGCGCTGAATCCCTGCACAGGACACTTCTCCTCTCCTTAGTGCAGAACAATTCTGGAGTCAACACTATATTCAAACGCCCCCTGCCCCCCGGAAATGCGAACCATGAAATCCCCAGCAGCACCTAGGAAGCACCTGAAATTACTGTGCAATGAGGCCACATGCCTTGCCATGCCAGCTTCTCTAAGGGATTTCCCTGGGTTAGGGGCATGGCAGAGAGTGTATTTTAAGTATCATTAGAATAGTCGTCAGTGACTGAGCAACCCTGAAAGGCCTGGATCCCAATGTTGATAAGGGAAAACCCTCCAAGAAAGGCAGCAAAGAGCCGCAGAAAGAGAGTGGACTTTAAATGTGACCTACTTGGATATCGACTTCGACATCAGCTCCCTGGCAGGACACCAGCAAGGTATTGTGACCGAGGTTTCATCTGGTGAATGAGGGAAGGACCCTGTCCTGAAGAGTGCTTAGAAGCACTCAATGGGGAAAAAAGGTAAGATGGGGCAGGGGATCTCTTTAAATTACTACTGCATAGTTTGCAATTTATACTACAGCTTTTCTTTAAGCACCTTCATTAAAGAATGTAAGAGCTGGAAGGAATCATGAGCATCGTGTCACAGCACGCTGTCGTGTAACATGAAAGCATTGCTATGAAAAATCTGAGTTTTGCCCAGTGTCCCACTAATCCCCGTAGAATAGCGTGAGACATAAACCCAAGATCACCTTGTTTGGAGCTCTTTCTGCCACTCCCTTCTCCTCTGGGGGCCAAGTCTTCAGGACAAAGGCTGTCTTAAGCAGCAAAGCTAAAAGGAAGCCATCTCAGTCCAAAGTCTTACATAGTCCAGTCTGTCCTACTTGGTGATAATAAAAATAATAGCTCCGTTTATTGAGCCTCTGCCAGGGATGGGCGTGGTGTTAGACATCTTGCCTGACCTGCCCTCCCGGCCCATTCACGACACCCCGGCCTTTACAGACAAAGGAAGCTGCCTGGAGCCAGTGTCAGCTGTGCCCTCAAGCTCACACAGCTGGTACCAGACAGAACCTGGAAATAAATGGAGTCGGCCTTTGCTATGGACCCTGCTCTTTTCAAGGAAGGGAGTGGAAGAGAAAGGGGGAACCCTTAGCGGAAGTGAACCCACAGGACGTGACAGCAACCCTGACAGGCTTTCACAAGGAGAGAGCCCACTGCAGAGGTGATGGAGCACTGGGGGCACAGCCAGCCAGGAGGAAGCTGCTGCAGCTGGGGAGGAAAAAACTCACTGCACTGCTCCCTGCAGAGAATAAAAGGCAATGTCTCGTTTTCAGAAAATCTGAATTGGAGCCCAGCCAGGCCAGTGTGAGGAGCAAAGAGAAGCTCAGTCTGCTGCGTGCATTTGGGCCGAGGTCCGGGCAAAAGTGAATGGACCCAGGTAGAGGCTTTGGCCCTACAACTGTCTTCAGTAACTGGACAGTGGGGCCTACAGTGAATGCAAGCCTACAAAACAGCCCCTTGACAGCGAACATAGGAAAAATCTTCCTGTAGGAAAAAGAAAGGGAAAGAAAATAATAACTTTAAAGAATCCACACCTATTTTCACCTCGGGTACAGTTCTCTGTTTGGAATTGTTCTCCGAGTGGCAAACTTGAAGTGACACAAGAACTGTTTTCCAGCAAACATTTGTCTCATCAGGATTTTGTGACTGGTCCCATCTGCTTAACAGGATAGCTCATCACCTCAAAGTTAACTGAATCTGTTTGTTATCAACAAATTACATAAGAGCCTAGTAAATATTTTATGAATAGAACTGTAAATATTTCCTTCTCTGTTCATGGGAATAAGTGATATTTGCCGACGCCTGCCACCCCTATAGCCTGCTTGGCCACCCCCTGTAGGTGATTCAGAGCAGCTGTGGCTGACAGGGAGAGCAGAGAAATTTCTAGACCCTAGGGCGCCAGTGTCCCCCTTAAGTCAAAGGGTCCAATATACTGGGGAGAGACAACATTTCCATCATAATATTAATATCAGTTTAAAAGGGCAAAAGAAAACCCGAGAGGGAAATTATCATTGCCTTCAGAGATTATACTATGCAGTTGAACAAATACAGACATGAGTCAGACAGACCAAGGTTTGAATCCTGGCCCTGTCACCCAGTCATTATGTGGCCTTGGGAAAGTTGCTTAACCTCGTGCATTCCCAATTTTCTATACAGGTTATTACCATTTAGTAAGCAAGGCAGCTAAAGCAGTGCAGGGCACACATTAATGATCACAGCCATGACGGTATTAACAGTAGCATCTACTGAGTCATTGCTCAGCACATTTTGGTTGCCTTCTTCCCACCTCCTCTCCTCTTTCGACCTCCCTTCAGTGTGCTTCTTGCATTAGCTGGCCTCTGAAGCGTCTCCCAGCTCTGAGGTCTCAGACAAGACCACGGGGCCATATCAGGTACTTGTCCCACTGTGACAAGGGTGTGCGGTGGCCAAAGTGTTTCCTGAGGGCATCTCAGAAGATGTGCCCAGCATTATGCCTTTTTGCAGCATGGCACGGAGTCCTTCTGCTTATAATGCATGAATGGATGAATACCCGGATGCAAAAACAGCCAGTCCAGGACTCAATGGCAATGAACAGCTGTGTGGCTTGCATTTAGACCTATACAAGCCTAGATTGTCTATCAGCCTTCGAAGGCCACAGTGGGAGAGTGGGACCAACTGAGGCACAGGACAGCCACAGGAAATGGCGGGTCTATGTTTTCAGTTTCTGGGACCTTTCTGCCTACACCAGGAACTGAACCCAAGAAACTTGAAAATCAGCAATTGCCTGGATTCTCACCACTCAGCTCCATTAACAAACAGTTCTCCCTCCCATACCCAGGTCAACGCTCTACCTTGCTACTTGCTAAGACGGCTGTGACACTTGTAATTCCTTTCTGCACATTTTTAAAACTGGTCTGCTGGTTCTTTAGGATAGCTGCAGTTTGGAATAAGCTGAGAGGGCCATGGCATTCATGTTCGTGAATTGTGTCCTGGCATAGAACAATTCGGGGAGGCCTCAGAAAAGACCTTGCACCTTCAGGAGACCTGCTCTCCATTCTCCAACCACATGGATTCCCCAAACTCCACACAGCCTGGCACCTGATGGCAGACATGTCAGAATGACCAATATCCCACAGCCCCACTGTCTGTATAAGAATAAAGGCTCCAGAGGACAGACACCATAGAACACATGTGTCGCCTTCTCTCACTTCCGTTACACAGAGGAGGTCTGGCTGATTACCGTTCTGTTGCAGTACCTCTGCCTGCTGCCATGAGGGTTGAATTTTCTCTCTCACATCCCTGAGGATCTGAGAGGGAGAGAGAGGGAAGGTCAAAGGGTAGGGGTCCTGCACTGCTCCTCCTCAGCCCAGGTAGGATGCACGTGGGTACAGGCAGAGGTGTACTGAACAGGCTGGTGGAGGGCAGAGGTCAGAACATTAGAAACCCCAAGTATTGTGCATTCCCAGAGTCAGGGAACCTATATTGTAAACAAAGAATAAACCTCCCGAGAATTCCATGTGCTGAAAGGCACCAAGCTGCTTTCCCAAAGGGTGAGCCTCTGTGCAAGCCCCTCCCAGGGGCGACCGGCCTCACGGCCTACAGGACATGTGCAAGCGTGGAAAGTTTGTGGGTTCAGACCCATTTCCCTCCCTCACACTAAACTAATCAGAGGGACTTGGGGCCCTGGGCACAATCTGTTCATTGTCCTCATCTTCTCAGAATGGAAACAACTTGTGACAGACAGACAATCAGGGCAGAACTGCGTCTCTCAGTAGTCACTACAGGACCTCAAGGTCCCAAGACCTCATGAAGGTGACTAATATTCAACAAGAGTCTGGTAGCCCATGCCGAAGTCCTTCCTTCCCACCGTCGTTCTTACCAATTTTCAATCTTCTCCATAATTTTCTTCCATAGAATTCTCTCTGCGATTGATGTTCTAACTAGATCTCTAGGCTTTGGAGCGGTCTGAATTTTACCCAATAGTTATCAGATGTCCCTGTCACCTCACTTTTACCTCTAGTCTCATCTTTACATAGAATTTCCAACAAAAAAATCTATCAGAATGACACCTGAGCCATCCCAAAGAAGTAGCCCGCTTGGCCTCATGAGGCAAAGGCTGTTTTCCAAAGCACAGTTCATCCCTCCAGGATTTATTTAGACATCCTTTGGGAATTTGATCTATAGGCCTTTAGGGCGACCATCAAACACGGCCATGTTTACTCCCCCTGCCCTCATTTATCACTGGGTGGTGCTCCCTCAAATCTTATCTCCTGGGAAGGTTTTAAAAAAAATAGTCTTTCTCTGAAAATCATGTTGTTCCCTTCCTGCTTTGTCCAGCCATGGGAGCCAGAAGTCTTTATTTCAAGATGAGAGGGCAGGACGCCTAATGCACTACATTCTTCTGCGTTTTAGAGGAAGTATTCATCCTCTGCCAGAAGTACAAGCTCCAATTGCCAATCTGCGCCTTTTCCAGGGCATGCACTGAACTTCTCAAAATCACTAATTACATCCTGTGGAAATCCTAATCCTACTACCAGCTTTTGGGCCCGCCTATTTTCAGTGAAGCCAGCGGGAACCAAATACTGACTCTCTGGGAAGAACTCCATGCAAATGAAGGAAAAAAAAAAATAGCAGGGAGAAACATTCTTACCTTGGAACCCAGAGGTCTGAATGCCAGTGCCAGTTCTGACATTAATGTGTTCATTAATGGACTTCTATTCATCTGCACCTTTATCCTCAATTCTAAAATGAAAAACTGGGCATGGCATTTTCTGGGTCCCTTCCAGTCCCAAACAATGCTAAATGAGCACAAAGAGTCCTCTTCCCGTAGGCTCCCAATGTTTCTGCCTACTCAGAAGCAAGAAGTTAAGCTCTGGGCTGTGGCAAGGTGAGGCAACTAGGACCAAGGAAGACAAAGCCCAAAAGCTGAGATGTGTCAGATAGCATCTGCTAAAGTATATTCCAGAAAGCACCATTTGCCTAGAAAATGCATGGGTACTGCTATCTTTTTATTAAATGATTTCATATGGTCAAATAAATTTAGAAAATATTCTGTTAACAAATGGCTTCCTCTACTGTAGGTCCTCTCACACCGATTAATAAGCTAAGAGGAACTGCAAATCTCCCTATGGAACCTACAGCATGTATAATATCCCAAAATTATATTTTAAAGAAACCTCTTTAGGAAATGTTAGTCAAGGAGAAGCTACAACCACCAACAGAGTTGGTAGCAAACAGAGCAAGATATCCCTGGTGATAGCATGTAGAGTTAGATTGCCATGACAAATAAAATCGTAATGGCTATGAAGTAAAGACTTGAATATAAAGGAACCCAATTTTTTTATTCAGTGCTTATTAAAGGCTTGCTATGGATTTAGGCCTGTTTGGGAAAGAAGAGAGAGAGAGAGAATGTGTGTGTGTGTGTGTGTGTGTGTGTGTGTGTGTGTGTGTGTGTCTCAGAGACAGGCAGACAGACAGAGAGCGCGTTGAGCAGGGGTGGAGAATGCAGAAAGTGGAGTGAAGGAGAAATACTTGACCTGAGGCCTTAAGACATAACCTAGTGCATTAATCAATTTAATCAGATAAAACTACGTTGGGTCCCAAGCTACGTGGTCCAGACGATGGAAGAATGAGAGGTGTAGTAGTCAGGAAAAGCTCTGTGGAAACTCAGGGCTCAGACTGGTCTATCACAAATTCCACTAGTGTAGACCAGATGATAACCCGACACAGCTGAACGTGTAAGACTTATCTCCATTTGCAAGTTGAGAGCTGACAAATACTTCTTAGCACCAACAGTGAAGAATTGGAAGCTGCTCTAAAGTGCAGAGTCACTTCTCTCAGCCTCGAGCCACTCACAACGCAGGGCCATTTCTCACGACCACTGGAATGTGTAATTCTTCCCGTTTGCCTCCTACTCGCTGCTATCAATCCCACTCCCTGTCCTCTGGTTTTGCCTGATGCATGTGAGTTAATTACCATTTGAAGCCCCAATTTGTTGCCAGATTTTTAAGCGTTCTAAGAAAAATACCATGCACCTCATCCATTCCATCATTCTTTTCCAGCATGGAGTGCCTGGTTTTATGTGAGCTCACTATGCAAACCGTGACCATGCACATTCGCTCCCCTTGAAACTGAGATGAGACCTCCAACACGTATTGGGAGACAGTGACCATCCACATTCTTCACACCTGCATGCCAAAGAGCCCCATGTGCTCCTTTTGCATAGGACTTACCAGGGACCAAGCACTCATCGTCACGTGCATTCTCCTGTTCAACCCCCATAATAAACCTTTCTTACAAGGGTATCATGCTGCTCCCTTTATAGACCAGGAAACGGAGCCAGAGAGAGACAAGTGCATCACCACATCACGGAGCCAGAATGAGAATGCTGGTCCTCACTTGGATGAGCTAGCAGTTAGGTGTTATTCCAAGCTCTCCCTCAAGTTGATTTGGATATTAGTAGCAGCCTGTGGGCAGAGAGAAAATTGCTTCCAGGGGACCACTTAGGGAAGGGATAGAAATCCAAGCGCTGTGTTAATAATCCAGTTTTAATTCCCTGAGCTCCCTCTGAGCACATTTCCTCCCACATACATTTATTGAGTATCCTCCGTGTTAGGGCTCCAAGGATGAGTAAGAACTACCCTTGACTCAAAGAACTCACAGTCCCGAGGAGAAAACATTCCCACAAACCGAGAGCTTCACGAGTGCCGGCAGTCAGCGGAGAAATTTCCCTTCGCCTCACTGAGGGCGTCTAGAGGTGCTTTCTAGAATAGATGCCGACTGCACTCAGCTTTGTGGGACTGACAGAGGTGTCCAGCCACAAAGGACTGACACTGGTGGGGAGACACTCCACTGTTAGCCTCTGTGTGCCCCGTTGCTAGTGCCCTGTGCTAAACCTGCAGGAAGGCATGACTGCCCCGTTCTCCATGAGACTTGCCTCTAGAGTTTGCAGTACGTGCACACAGCCTGAGCGGGATGAAAAATTGAGGGAGTTGAATTCTCTGTGCACTTTGAAAATAAAGTGCAAATGAAGATACCTCAAAGGCTGATGGAAAGTTAATATTTCATTTTTATCTTTCCCTCAAAGCTCACTTCCTACTCTACTGGACTAGTTCATAGGTCTGGCTGAAAATCTTCCATTGTATGAGGCTTTGCTGGATCTTCTTGTTTACCCCACAGGCCCCTACCTCTCGGCATGCAACGCCCCGTCTTATCCTTCTTCAGAGGAGAGCTCTCTCTGCTGCTGACTCCAACAAGGCTAACCCCAGACAGCAACAATGAAACAGGAAAAAGGCCATTTTCTCCAACTACCATCCTCCACTTCTCTCCATTTTCCCTCCTTCTCTCGGTCTCTCTCAGTGCCTTTCTTTGTGTCTGTCTGTCTCTCTCTGTTTCTGTCTTCCTTTCCTTCTCTCTCTCCTCTCAGAACCTATCTCCAATGCACCATTCTCTTTCTCCTGATCCACTCCTTAAACACATTTGATTGTAACGAGCAAGGCTGTTTTTGCTGAGACAGCTTCTAGAGTTGATCCCCACCTGTTTACTGAATTTCCCACACACACACACACACGTACCATGCACGTGCACACATATGCACACAGACGCACATGTGCAATGCACAGGGCACTGTGTTCTTTGCATATGCTCCATTTGTTCTCTTCTTCCTCCTCTTTCCCTGCCAAATCCTTCTGTCTTGTCAAATCCAGCTTGTGTCTTAATCCTTCAAGCAAGCCTCTCTACTCTCTCCAGGTCACAAAGACTTCTCCCTCTTTGGAGCTCTGACAGCAATTTTTCTGTACCATCTCGGCATGAAATTAACAATTGTCTAGACTTGCTTTCTCATAAGCCTTTTATTCTTGAGAAGACACATCTTTTACAGAGTGAAAACATCTCCTTTGTTGTAGATGACACCACTCCCTGTGTGAAGATATCAAAGTGGCTTCCTGTGGCCTGCGGCAGTGCTTCTCTAACTCTTCCAACGAAGCGGCCAACAGTGAAATCGAATTCATGTACGCGCTTCATGCTTCTGGAGGACAGCCCACCGCTCCTCTCACAACATTGCCTTAATATCTCATGGCTTCGCTTTTAAAAATACAGGTAAATTTTACATTATAACTTACAGTAACATTTTCAATAAACCTGTAGAGGTGAGCTCAAATACACAAGGTAGGAAAAGGTAGGAATAGTCCATTTAGCCTAAGAAAGAAGACAGTGTTGGAGTATCCTCCAAGTCCAGGCATGCAGTTGGCATATAGGTACGTGTCTGCAGTGCATCCTCCCAAAGGTCTGCAAGATGGGCTCGTTTTAATGGAAGAACCTCTGGCAGAGCCCATGAAGCAATTTTCCCAAGGTCGTATAGCCAGGAAGTGGCAAATCTGAGCTTTAAACCCAGACCTTCTGATTTCGAAGGACACGTTCCTTCAACACAGTATCAGGAAGTGCAGTGATGTAGCATTATGCTGTGCTTTATTTTATGAAGGTTCAAATCTCACTGAGCTTATAACTGTACATCACTACTGTTCAAAATACATATTGGATTAAAGACCCACCTATCCCAAACTCTGTAAGTCTAAAACCCATTTCCATTGACTTACTCTGGGGTGAAGTTTTCCATAGTTACATCATTACTCAGTTCCGCAAAGAGTGAACCATGATTGAGCCAGTCACATTTCTCATGATTCATTCCTCTAAACTTTTTCTTACCCAAAGCTATCCTGAACTCCTGATCATTTTTATAGGAAAAAAAGAAAGGCAGAATCACCTACTTTAAGCATAATTGAATGCAATAGTGTATCTTATAGCCGCCATGTGGCTTGTGACTGTCTTCGGATTTTAAAGCCTGCTGATTAGAGCTGAAAACAATGCAATATTGCACAGGTCAATTTTTTGTGTAACATGTAGTCATCATTTTTGGCCTTTGACTTATATTGGTCACCCTATAGAGGAAGAAATCTGTTTAGGTTAAACCAATGTATGAACCACGTAGACATTTCTGTGAAGATCTGCCATGACCATAGAGTGTTTCTGGAGATGTGAAGCATTTCCCACTTAGTGCTTGGGCACAAGTGCCACACACAAGTGAAGTTATTGCAGGGGAAGCTTAGCAGGTGACTCCTCTTGGTAAGACTGCTTAAGAGTCTTCCTACTGGGTCCTAACACCCTTCTCATGGATAATGGGTCTACAGGAAGTTACGGGCAGGAGCCTCATCGGTGTATACTGGGCTCTCACAGGAAGGTAGGATTATACCAGGATCCAGCCCGGGCTGCAGGAGTGAGCTGGGCAGTGTGACAGGACACAGGCAGACATGGCTGCTCTGAGGGGTAATGGAGACTTACAAAAGGTGCTAGGACACATCTAATCAACAGGAAACATTAAGAAGGACAGGCAGCAGATGGCTGCATCCCAATAATGAGACCCATGGTACATGACTCCACAGTCATGGAAGAAATTATGGGTGGGCAAAAAGCTAAAGTAGGACTGAAGAACTAAAGCAGAGAGGGTACTGCAAGGTGAGGTTACACAGGACAAGCACCCCATTACAGAGTGAAGGTACAAGCTAGAATAGCCTAGACACTGAGAATCACTTGAACAAAGTGTGTCTATACATCTCCACATGCCTTTGTATTTATTTCATTTAAAACAGCCACTGCTTTCTATACTTCAGTCATGATTTAAAATGCCCACAAACATTTACTTAGAACCTATAACAATCCTTTGAGACGATACAAATATTCCTATTTTATTAAGTAGGAAACTGAGGCACAGAGGATTTAAGAAACTTGCCCAGGGTCACAGAGTTAGAAATTAACCATTATGTTAAATTTTACCTAGCTTATAGTGAGACTTTCCAATTTGTAAACAAGCTTTCTTTTTAGCTCCAAAAAAATTATGTATCTAATACATTTTTCATTGTCTCTAATTTATTATTGCTTATTTATTTTGAAACAACTGGTTTTCTAGGGTTACATTTGTGCTTTCTAAACCATATATTACCTATTTATTTGTATTTTGTTTTTTCTCTACATTTCAAGAGAGTATTTTAAATTTATCTTTATTTTTAACATTCACTTTTCTTTCTTCCTTCCATTGCAGATTTTTACTCCAATATTCAATTTTCATTTTCTTAAATTCTTTTATTTTAGCAGTTCCCTTTGTATCCGTACCTTCATTTCAATTTGGTCTCTCTTTATGACTTCCTATTCCTTGATTGACAACAGGCCATCTTAAATTTTATTAAATGCATCTAGGAGGGAGTTTCTAAAATCATCTTCCATTTTCTGCAGTGAAAATTGTTTATTAAGGTATCTCTTCTGGGTATTTTAAATAATCCTACTTTCTTGAAGGTTTAAAGAAACAGTACGAAGAATATCCTTCCAGCCACCATGCCCCATAAACACACACACACATTTACACACACGCACACATACATACATGTACACATATGCATATGCGCACATGCGTGCACACGTGCGCACATGCATGTACGTATTCATACACATGCATGCACACGTGTGTACACATGTGCACACACACGCGGATGTACATGTACACATACGTACACAGTTCGCTTGGGTTCCAGCAAAATTCCAGCACTCAGATATAGATCTGGAGTAAATAATGAGTCCAAATTTAGAGACCTAACACAATTTAGAACAGCTCTGGTTGATCTCATATGAGATGCTCTGTTCTTGGTGTCAGGTTCTCTGACACACTGCGGCTCATCCTTGAATATAGTGGACCCTTAAACAATGTGGAGCTTAAGGGGCCCACTCGTAGTGCAGTAGAAGATCAGCTTGTAACTTTTAACTCCCCAAATACTTAACTACTAATAATCTACCATTGATCAGAGCCTTACCAATAACATGAACAGATGAGTAATACATATTTAGTATGTTCCACAGTCAATGTTATCTTACAGGCTTTATCTGTAATAAATACTGTATTCTTTAAAAAAGTAAGCTACAGAAAAGAAAATGTTATTAAGAAAATCATAAGGAAGAAAATATGTTTACTGTATTTATTGGGGAAACAAAACAAAACCACATGTAGTTGGACCTGTGCAGTTCAAACCCAGGTTGTTCAAGGTTAACTGCACACAAATGGGAACTCATTACACAATATAGGCAATTGTGTAAAAGAAACACTAGAGGAGAAAAGGAGTAGGTTTCCCCCCCCAAAAAAAAATGAAAGAAAGAAAAAGAACCTGGTGTGAGAAAAGAAAACATTTGATGGACATGACATGCCTTGGAGTAGAAGATTCAAAAATTCCTTCTGGTTTATTCCATACTTAGAAAAACAAAGCCACAACCCATCGGACCAGTGATGAGGCTTGAGATGCATTCTGCCTCGCACAGTTCATGAGAGTTTAAGGCCAAATGATTAGATACTGTACTTCCCCCTTCAAAAAGAAGGTCAATTCTGTTATTGTAGCAGATGGTACTATGCTCAACATCAGAGCAGTCCCCAGAGTGAGAGAGTTCATGCAGGCTAGTGGATTACGTAAATATCTGTCCCACTTCTGCTTTTGGGCAATCGGGTATGTGATAAGTTGGGACAATGAATCTTGCTGAATACTACATATAAAAAGATACCCTAATATACAATCAGTATGATAGTCAGGTAGTGACCTAGTAATAGAGAAAAGGGTGATGCAAGGCCCCTTGGGCCTCCCCAACAAGTAGGAGATGTTTATGAAGAAGACTTCATCAATCGTGCTGTGATCACTCTTCTACATCCAATCCTTGTCCTACAGGAACAGTAGTCTTTATGGTATGGGAATTCTTGGAGTGATATCACAAAAAAATTTTTTAAACACAATTTGGATGAAAGAATACAAAAAAAGTCCAGATGGCTTTGCTGCGCTCACCATTGTAAATGAGGACTGCTGGCCACAGCAGCCAGAGTGCATCTGTTTGCCATTTTATTCAGTTACTTAATTACAGTAATGTACCCTCTTTAATTGTCACTGTTCTAATAAAACAGAAAATCAAAGTAAAGCTGCTATTTGATATTTTCTGGTAAGTAGAGTTTAAGTGCACAGGAGAAAAGCATCATTTAACATTTCACTGAGTCTCAAAGAGATGGCCATGTCCTTCTTCCATGGACTTGATTCTCTCCTCTTTGAGCAGAGGAAATGTGGGGACCAGTCAAACTTCTACCGTTATCCCTTCCAGCAGATCTGCCACTGTGTTACTGAGGAGAGAAAGCTGGCAGCAAGGAAGAGCATCGTTAATTACGGTGTTGTTTCTTTAACTCAGATGGATTCAACTCACAGGCTTTCTAAGAGCTGTCCACTTGGTAAAACAGGATACAAATGAGCAAGCCTTGGCATGGCAATCCTCTGGGAAATGACACATTTCTAGAAAAACATCATCTACTTCTTTGGAGTCATTGATCACTTAAGCCCACCCCCATAGAATTAAATTCAAGCCTCTAGAAACGGGACTGGGTATCATCAGTATTTTTAAGCACCCCCAGGAGATTCTAATGTGCAGCTAGGATGGAAAACCATCTGCTTCGTGCCATATGAGGCAAAAAAGGAATTGGGAGGGGGATTCAAATCACCCAGCTAGAGAAAGACCATCACAGGGGATGCAGACAGCACATAGGGGCATCTGACATCTCTCCCTATCCACGCTGCATGGGAGCTGACCACGTGAAAAAGGAACAAAGACTAAATCGTTAGGGGGACAAAAAAGACCACTCGGTGTTATTTAGTACACAGAAGGGAATTCAAAGTCTTCTATCTTTTGAGTTAGAAGCTGTCGATGAGAAAGTTGCTCTCAAGATATGAAGTGACATAGCCTGAGTTCCTCAAGGTATGTGCACCCCTGAAAGAACTAACAGTTACAATTTAGTAAAAGTCAAAACAAACAAACAAACAAAAAACCCAGTAAATTTTAGTTGGGTTATTTTAATTCTTAACCCTTTCTCTGATTTGCATACTTTTATTTTTTAATTCCTTTTTATTGTTAGACTTATTGGGATGATATCTGTTAGCACAGATTACATAGGTTTCAGGCATACATGCATACTTTTATATTGCAATCATCCGGAATTAAAAAGTAGTCAATTCTATAATTTCAAAAGAATAGTTCTGATGCCAGAGAAGCTGTAGGGTGATGGGGTGGGGGACATGCAGGGCCACGGGGGACAGGGAGAGACGGAAACAACATTAAGACTTTTCTTTATTTACAGAATCTAAGGGGAAGAGGTTAAAAATTTGTTCTATGCCCATCGGCACACATTTTACAAATGGTGTCTATCTCCTAGATCAACTGCAAATCCATTAATCACCCTGGTAAAAGGTTACAGCTATGCTAACATAGTATTACTCCCTGGAGATGTCAGGAAGCTGACTGAAATGACATCACAGAGACCCACAGCACAGTGGCCTCAGGTTCAGCCCCAGCCTCAGGCTCGCTTCCCCCAAGTTTCTGACCTGGGCTGCCACTGCCCCCTGCCAATCTCTATCTCCTGGGCCCCAGGCAGATCCTACAGCAGGGAGCTGGGCCATCTCTCCAGGAGGGCTCTGGGCGGCCAACTATAATTCGTTTTTCAATGTCACTACTTAGTCTTCTGCATTGGTTTACCTTTGGTTTCCAGAAAATCTGATTAAGAGGCATTTGATTTTGATGAATAACTGACATGGGGCTTCCTTTTCAAACTAATGATGCCATATAGAGTTCCCAAAGAATCTCTCTTCTATGACTCACAGCAGACGTCATGGGAATTTAGCCTAGACAGAGGTTATGAATCCAAATTGATCTGAGAACTATATCGTTCATGTTTCTATCTGATACGTGGTATCAACATGTTTTTTATTGGGAATAACAACACACCCAACGAAGAGTCCTTTGTTTTTGTTTTGTTTTGTTTTGTTTTGTTTGTTTGTTTGTTTTTCTGAAAAGATTTTATTAAACACAGGATAAGGGGCTCAGTCCTCCTTGGCTGCTGCCTTCCTCATGGCTACAAGGACACTGCTCAGCTCCTCTCTCTTCCTCTTGGCCTAGATGTGTGTCCCCACCCTTTTTTGGAACTGCAGGGCTCGCTTGTCCTTAGAGACCTTGAGCAGCTCCATGGCACACCGCTCATAGGGGGCAAAGCCACACACCTCTTGGATCATGTCCCGCACGATCTTGGTGTGCGTGGTGAGGCGTGCTCGGTGGCGGCTGTGCCTCAGATTACTCACGTTCTTGGTCACTTTGTGGCCCTTGTTGAGGCCCATGGCTACAGGATAGCACAGAGCCATGGCTGTAGACAGAGGTGGGGAGAGGGGATGGAGGTGAGTCCTGGTTCAGCCACCACTGCCCGGAACCCCGCACCCTGGGATCACTTGCTACCCTCAGCCAACCCCTCTGAGCCGCACTGGGATTCCGAGAGTCCAGATGGAGGCAGATACCACTCTCACAGGGACCAACTAACCACTCCTTTGTTTTAAACATGGCTTAAACTATACTGATACTCTCTCTCCTTTGGTGACTTAACATAAGACAGCATAGCTGCCCTGATTAGACCAGGGTCTATCATAGCCAATGTTCCCTCTGGTAGAACTGCCAAAACCACAGAGCTTGGAAGAGAAGCAGTTCCAGGTCTCATGCAGACCTGGTGACTCACTGAAGGAGCACGGGCTCCTAACCCAGAGGCTGGATTCCAGTGGCCGGCCGGCACGTCCGTCACTCGAGGCACTGCTGAGTAGTGGTGATAGACATTGACCAATAAGAGCCGCAGCCAACTACCTTTGGGCTAGCAACTCTGGAGAGGACTGGCCAGACAGGAGCAGGGTAATAGTGCAGCAATCTTTTGCAAAGAAGCTAAGACCCCACAAAAGAGAAACCATGTGGACCCCAGAGCTGCTTTGGACCCTGCAAAGCTTCCCAGCCCTAGAACCTTTCTCCAGCATTCTCGGTATAGCCTAAAAATCTCTGCCCCCTGCAAATGCAGGTCTAATGCAACAGAATGAATGTTGGGCATGGAAATGTGAAGAACTGGATTCACGTTCTAGTTCTGCCCCTTACTAGATAATGCATTTTGCCGTATATAATGCACACCCACATTTTTGGCCCAAATCTCCAGGAAAAATATCTTTTAATTTCTTAATTCAAATTTTTATTTGTTTATATTTAGGTACTTGTTTTTTGTATTATAATGGAATTTTAGCATTTGTTGCTCGCTCCAACCTAAAGTGAATGATGAGAAATGGCGCACTGTTCACCCGATGGTAATAAAAGTCAGCATCGCCTCTCTTACTGAGTCAGAGTCAGTTACTCTGTGGACAACAATGTGTCACACTCTTCCATTTCATTTCGCTGAATCACTGGCCAAACCTGCTTTCAGTGCAAGTTCATCATAAATTCAACAAAACCAATTATCATATTCCAGGATATGAACTTGCATACAGATATCATTATTGCCTTCTACAGTTACACTTTTAACTCATAAGCATAAATAAAAGAATTAAAAACATTTATAGAGATAAAGAATTAGTACTATCCACGTATAATGTACACCCTTATTTTTCCCTCACAAATTTGGCAAAAAGTGCACATTATACACAGCATAATACGGTGTCAATCACGTTCCTGAATTTGATTTCCTAATTTATAAAATAAGGAAAATATTGATTACCTGTCCCAATGCTAAAAAGTTCAAGTGAAAAAATTTTATATGAAACGCAGAACAATGTCTTGCACATGGGTAGTCAATTACAATATTTTTATGAGGATTAAGTAAGTTAATTAAGGAACTGTTTCAGGGAGACAGTAGGTACTAAAAAATAGTAATTTTTAGAACAGTCTCTGCAAAGAGAAGGTAGGCTCTATAGCAACATCACTATTGTTAGCAAAGAGTTGTTCATTAGCCATGTTTTCTCCCTAACAAGTGCAAACAAGGAAGAAGGGGTGCTGAGAAGCCCACAGCCCCGTGCTCTGCTGGCAGGCATGGTGAGAAGCCCGCTCCTGGAGAAGAGGTCAGTGCGGACTGTCGCACCTGCTTACAGAGAACACTATATTGCTGCCACTACCACTCCTTCCTGTGAGATGATGGTTGTTGATATGGAACAATTTCATTTAAATCAGATCTAATTGAAAGAGGAATGTCCATTTTTAGCAAGACTCCCTGTCAATGGAGCTAAAGGATGCGAACATATCTGGGAGGAGATCCCTGGACAAAGAATGTCATGAAAATCTGCACTTCTGCTCTACGTCTGCTACACAAGTTGGGCTGGGAAAGAGGACTGATGGTAGTGAAAGGTTGGAGTGAAAAATTTTAGACCCTAGACTAGACCTTGAGACGGCCCGAATGTGCTGACCACAGCACAGATGGCAACCTCCCCCTCCAGACAACTACTCCCTTTGTTCCAGGAAAGAGTTCCTTGAACTCGCTATACAAACTTGCTAGATTACCAAATATTATCAGTTGCTGCCAGGTGCTTGTGGTTTTTGCCTTTATAAACCCCTTACCCCTTGTGCTGGGGGTCGAACTCCTCTACCCCTGCG